>SDWI01002146.1:34591-48871 GCA_009193005.1 Lamellibrachia luymesi
GTCATATCCGAACTAAGTGCTGGCATAACACTTGGATGCTGAGGTTTTGCTCTGACGGACTTCAGTTAACAAAAGGATTCAGTGTCATTCTGCTGCATTGATAAGATGTATTTGGCAAACTTTCCAGACGAAATTCTGAAAAACATCTACGCTGTTATGTTGTAAAACAGAAGTTGAAAAAGATGAGACGAATGCGCCAGTTTCACTTCACCAGTTGGCCGGACAAGGGGACTCCGGAGTACGCCTACCCTCTCCTGGCGTTCCACCGCAAGGTGCACGGCTTCGACTCGGAGAAACGCGGACCTTTCGTCGTACACTGCAGGTGAAACTGGGGGGTTGACGAGTCCATCTGGCCTCGGCGAAGATTCTAGGTATCAGGAATTTGTTAGGAAATATATTGTCCTCACGTTTGCATAACCTGACTTGGGTTGCAATAAAATACATTTCTGCTCCGTTGTAGGTAGTTTATGTACTTGTTGTTGTTATTATTATTATTGTGTAAAACCTTCATTGTTGTGTAATGTTATTATCATGTAACACCGTCATTACGTGTGTAATGTTATTATTATGTAACACCTTTATTGTTGGTTGTGTGTTATTATCATGTAACACCGTCATTTTTGTGAAATGTTATTATTATGTAACACCGTAATTGTTGTGTAATGTTAATATTATGTAACACCTTCATTGTTGTGTATTGTCATTATTATGTAACACCGTTAATGTTGTGTAATGTCATTATTATATAACACCATCATTGTTATGTAATATCATTATGATGTAACACCGTCATTGTTATGTAATGTTATTATTATGTAACACCGTCATTGTTGTGTAATGCCATTATTATGTAACACCGTCATTGATGTGTAATATCATTATTATGTAACACCGTCATTGTTGTATAATGTCATTATTATGTAACACCTTTATTGTTGTATAATGTTATTATTATGTAAACTCTCATTGTTAAATAATGTCATTAATATGTAACATCGTCATTGTTGTGTAATGTTATTATTATGTTTTGCACAGTGCGAGTTGGACGGACGGGAACATTAATAGCCATCGACATCCTCATCGAACAGGCAAAGGCAGAAGGCAAAGTTGACGTCTTCCAGTGCGTCAATCTGCTCAGGACTCAGAGGATGAATATGGTCCAGACGCTGGTGAGATGACGTTATGGCATGCCTTTGTCATTGTAGAAAGTGGTAAAACATTATGTTTGTTTGCAACGTATGGTACCAATTCACTTGGCGATGGAAACTCCTCAACCAAACGTTGTTTAATTACACTAAAGAAAACACTATAAATTACGTAGGCTAGTTGTAAATCGTGCTTACATTTGGACATTTGTTTTACAGGAGCAGTACATATATGTCTACCAAGCCTTGATAGAGTTCAATGAGGTCGCAGTCATACCGTGTTCCGAGCTGAGGCAAACGTTTGAAGAACTGTGTAGAAACAGTAAACTCGCCGAACAGTTCGAGGTTTGTTGTATTTACGTTTTGTGTTCCGTATCTGGCTCTGGATAATTACTTAGCAAAGGCCTACTAAGGTATTGCGCTAAGGGTTTATTTCAGAGTTTTCCTTCTCTACAGTTAGTGTTTTAGAAAAAGTTATATTATATGGAATCGAAAACATCAACATGACTGTATTGGTATTNTCTTGTTAAATCTTGTTATATCTTGTTGTATTTACGTTTTGTGTTCCGTATCTGGCTCTGGATAATTACTTAGCAAAGGCCTACTAAGGTATTGCGCTAAGGGTTTATTTCAGAGTTTTCCTTCTCTACAGTTAGTGTTTTTATAAAAAGTTATATTATATGGAATCGAAAACATCAACATGACTGTATTGGTATTCAAACATGCGTTAAATTGTATTGGAAATACAAAAATCCTTGACTTATGATCAACACTGTCGCCTTAGATAATTATGAGTTTTTGGGTATGTTAGAGACAACAATACAAAACAGTCAGTATTGTTGCATGCAAAGTATTTAAAACAATTAAGTTGTTACCGGATAATTTTCCTCTGCAGCGACTCAACGCTCTGAAGCCACTTGGTAGGAACGCCAAGTGTGCTGCCCTCGAACCAAATAACGTCGCAAAAAATCGCTTCATTGAGATTATTCCAGGTGTGTGGATCTCTTGATCTCTATTTGATTACTACTGTAGTTATCATGATCATATTAAATTTAGCTTTGATAACATATCGTGTAAGATGGTGGCTAGAGGGCACTTGGTGACTCGACGTGCATAAAACAATAATTTAAACAATAGTAATACGTTTTTTCAATTGTTATTGGTTATATAATATGTAAAGGGGCTAGGTCTATAACCTGGTCGCACGTTCGGTTATTACACCTTGCAAGACGTTGCTAAATAGCTATTAAGATTAGCAATCGTATATTTTAAATGATCATGTTCAACTCACATTTAGATGATCATGAGCGTCCGTACCTGGTTACTCCCTGGAAGGAAGGCACCAACTACATCAACGCCGTCTATGTACATGTAAGTACCGATGTGAAAATGGCAGGTCTAACGGAGAACCAATTTCTTCGAATCTGCTACAAAACAATAAAAGCGCATTGAACACGTAATTGGAAAATGACCGCCATGTCACCACGAACCACCATGTTTGGATTGTGTCAGAAAGGTTCAATCATGCCAACATGGTTGGAATGTATCGTCAAGTATCGAGAAAGTTATATGACATGACTAAAAGCGGCGACAGTGGGTCATAAGCAATTCAGCACATTAAAAAATTGTTGCAACTAAGAAGAGGGTGCGTATTCGTTCATATTCCTGATTCCAATCAACCTGGAAAAAGATCAAGCATATCTGACGATGAAATGTGCATAGATTTGTGGTGGTGTGGTCAAATATAAAATCCGTTGTAAAATTACGTACGTCAGTGTAGCCACATGTTATTAATTTGTATCATTAAAAATAAGGACTTATCATTGCTTTCACCTGTGTAAGTTGCTCTCCTCCTTTTCCCTGTAGCCTGGGGTGAGGCTGGCACCGGTACCGGGCGTCGATTTTTTACCCCTTCTTCTTCATATCTAGTCCCGTTTTACTACCGTTTCAACCAATCGTCTCCACTCCCCTCTATCCCTCGCTCTCATTCTCCACTCCCCTCCCACTCTCACTAAATCTCTCTTCATGCAGTCCTCCCATCTCAGTCTCGGTCGTCCTCTTCTCCTTCTACCATCCACTCCAAGCGCAACTGCTCTCTTGGTCAATCGTACCCCTTTCATTCTATCCACGTGTCCAGCCCACTTTAGCCGGCTCCTCGCCAGCTTCCTTGTGAGACTCTCTTTCACACCAACTTCCTCCGTCAGCTCCTCCATCTCCGCGTGTCGATTCTTTTCACTCCCGCAATTCTTCTCACCCAGTTATTCTCGCAAACTTGTTTGTTATTTTTTTTCATCGCCATGGTCTGTAGAGGTATGCTGGTGTTATGTATGAGTCAATAACCTTTTTGTTTAGCTTTTGAGATATATGTCTATCTCCCATCACCCCTTCCACTTTCCTCCACGCACTCGCCACAGCTTGTATTCTCCTGCGAATTTCCGTCTCCGTGCCTCCGTCCCCGCAAACACTCCACCCAAATATACAAAGCTGTTGTGTTGGTTCAGTTTCTTCCCATCCAGTCTGATGTCAAGATCTTTTTCTGCTGCCCGACCAAAAGGCATATTATATATTTTCCTCGTCACAAACGCCCCGTATGTTAACTTATTTATTTTAGTATTTATTTAATATATATATAGGCACAATATGACATACCTGTTCGCGTACACTTACTCTTTCAGGGCTATAAGGAGCGCAACGCCTACATCATCACCCAGTCACCGATGGCGGCAACCGTTGTTGACATGTGGAGGTTGTTAAATGACCACGAGTCCCGCACGGTCGTTATGCTCGATGATAGTGACGTCACTGATGACGTATGTGCAATACTCGCAATGGTTCTATCGACCTCTCGCGGATTGCTATGCTAATATTAAGTTCTTCTCTTTAGCATTACCCATAGGCCGTTATGTTTAATAACAATGCATTAACATTAATGTCTTAATTATTATAATATTATACGTCGGTGACCGGCATTAGGTTGTGCCGTTTGTTTCTTGGTGTGCCTGTCTGTTGATATATCTGCAGCATAATTGAAAAATGGCACATTGTTGACTCTGAATAACTTGGACGAGGTTAATGTTGAATAATGAAAAGCTAACGTTGCACATCATTTATTATGTTGAAATTAAACCAGTGAAACCATCGTCAGGACATTGCAGCTACACGGTGGTCCTGAAGACATCCAGTGCAGGAATAGCGTGCAATATTGAATAGAACGAGAACCACAGTAAATATTACCTACACTAAAACTGCACAGCTTGAAAATTAGCATTTCATTTTGAATATGTTAATACGTACACTGCGATCACTGACTATATTTTATGAACGCGTAATTGCGTAAAGACGTATATCCGTCGATTGCAGTTTACTTAGTAACTAGTTGGTGATGTTGTTTGTAAAGATGTGTCAATGACGTTTACTCAGGAATGCGCCATCTACTGGCCAAACCAAAAAGCTACTAAGCGCCACTACGGCCCGTTCCAAGTTGAACTCATAGAAACAGACATCACCGAAAATCCCAACGTGACAGTGCGAGAGTTCAAACTAAGCAAATCTGGTCGGGTAAGTTATCATTACATTAACTGAAACCATGTAGCCATCATAATAGTTTTTATTGTGTTTAATTTAATAACCCAGAACGACACAGTATATGGGTAAATAAAGAAAATTATCATCTAATTAATGGCATGCAAATTAAGTGTACTTCATATGATAAAACTAAACGCATTCTAAGTGCAGTTGTATCAAAGACGTCAGTGATACAATTGTTGTTATTCATCTCATTAGTCGGAAGACAGCGAGACAGTCATCAAACAGTTCCAGCCTAATCACTCCTGGAGTGACGACTCGTCAATACCCAGCAACACGACTGTCCTCATGGACTTGCTGGATGCCGTCGAGAAGTGGCAGCAACAGAGCGGAAACGGACCGATTGTCGTCCACTGCACGTAAGTTGGTATTTTAAACACCTGTCCATTCTATCGTTGACCAGCATTAACCAATATTTCCAGTTTCTCCGGCATTCGATTTAGGGATCGGTGTTATCCATTTACACTTGTTGCTGGCATTATTACTAACATAAACACACTTTAGAAGAAGCATTTTCATGACATGAGTGATGTATACACTTTCATGACATGAATGATGTATACACTTTCAAAGAGATGCGGTTTCCCCCAAAACGATAGGGAGGAACAGGTAGACGCTGATGACAAGTCCTCTTTGTTTATTTACCACTCGGCCAGGGACGGATCGAGTCGCAGTGGACTGCTGTGTGCAGCCAGCTACGTGCTCGAACACATGAAGGTGGAGCAGGAGGTGGACGTCTTCCACGCTGTTCAACACATCCGCACCACCCGCCCTCAACTCGTCACACACCTCGTAAGTCTCAGGCTGTAGATTCGTTCTGTAGAAGTCATTGCTAATGAGTATAACTTAACTATCATTAAGATTATAACTACACACGTCAGTTTATTGACAAATATGATTACACTTCTTCGTTGAATCGTCTGGCTGGTAATAGGTCATATTCTTTTTCCCGGCTCCAATCTACCAAATGTTCATTTAGTTATTTCTTCCATTTTCTTGTTCCGATCAACGAGTCGAAACACTGGTTGTTTTCTTCCCTCTCTTACATCATTAAACCGTGTTCCACATCCTTAAACTGATCAGTCTTCACGCCGATGAACCCTAGCCGTGTTCGTTATCATTTTGTCCAACTCAACGTATTGTTTGATGCAATTGTATTACAGGCGCAGTACCGGTTCCTGTACGAGGTGGCGCTGGCCTACATGTCACAGTTTGACACGTATGCCAACTTCCAGTAAAAACAATGCAGCATACAATGCTGATTGTGCACAGCACCACCTGGCGTACCATGGAACACATAGCCACCAAACGGATGCTGCTGGCTGAAATTTTTTTGTAAATAGCAATTTGAAGCCATCATTGCATGGATATGTTAGAACAGTTTATCCCAGTTTAGCAACACTAAATGTTTAATCTCATATTATAGCAAGAAGGGCAGCTGGTATATAACGCTTTCATTAAGATCATTTACATTGTTTTATTTTGTATCGTCCTTTTTATTAATGTTTCAACGTTATTTTATTGGCTACAACATATTTTATAATGTTATACATTGTATGCAATCTGTGATTTCAATAATATGCTGTATGCGACAGCATATGTGCAGTAATTGAGGCCGTTTTATTGTTGGATGAACGTTTAGTTAAATCTTTGATATGTTCACTGTAGTGATGTCACGTTGACTTGATTGGTCTGTAATGTTCGGTTAAAAGTACATATCCTATTGAGTACGTCACCGCTATGTAAACAGTACAGATCGTTGACACGGATAATTAGCTCGAATAACTTGGACCAACTTTGTGTGGACACAGCGTAGGTGGTGATAAACGGAGTTTGCTTTTCTACACGCGATAAATGGCGTCTCTTATTGTCTACTCTCTATGCACAGGACACGTGTTTTTAAAAGATATGGAATACATTGTAAATAATTGACGGCAAGACTAGTTTGAACCATTCAACCAAGCAATCAATGTCAGGTAAAACGTTACAATGATGCTTTATGAATAGGCTAAAGAAGGGTAATATGGACACCCTCAAGGGAAACCAGGATTTTATAGTACATCAGCGACCCAGTTCAACCAACATTGGGAGTACTGGTGGGATCGTGTTCTACAAACCAACACCTAGCCAACAATAACTTGAGTTTCTTGCATTTATGTTATATGTCAAAGTGGTTCCCGTATGCGTGGTTAATGTGGACATATTATTTCAACCATGTCCGTGATCCCCGTATGTGTGGTTAATGTGGACATGTTATTTCAACCATGTCCATGTGTGGTTAATGTGGAGATTTTATTTCAACCATGTCCATATACCCCTAATTATCACAATGGAAGGATAATGAAAATATCAAATAACATGAACTGAAAATGTATCGTGAAAGGTAAACTATAGTATAAACACACAAACTGCAATGTCCACAATACCCCATTTTCTCTACATATACCACGAGTGTGAAGTCCAGTAAATTGATGTGGTCAATTTATCATAAAGGATACGTTTAGCACAAACCATCATGTAGAATACCTTTGCGCAATATATATGATTTCTAATGGTGGCTTGAATAATTAATGAGATACGCCTTAGAAAGACGTACTTTAAATATACACATGGCACTGCATATCAACTGGCATATTGTTACACATGCCCCACATTCCTGACATGGGATGTTGTATCGAATGACTGTAATACAATCAACTCTTCATATCTTCTAGAGTAAGATGGAGGAGATGGGATAACATTTAAAAAACCTAAGCAGGCGTAACACAAAATGAAAGCTATTTATATTTGAACATATAGTAATACCTGCGACACACATGTATAATTCACCCCCAACATATTTACTACACCATATTACCAAATACACCTTAAAAAAGTCCGGTTAGTTAAATTAATGTTATTAGTGTTTTCGTATTATGTGTTATACAATCCTGTAAATTGGTTTAGTTATGTGCAACCATTCTTACTGTACTGCTGGTTGATGCACAATTTGCAGAAATTTTCACCATGATAGAGTTGGGAATAAATAAAATGTTCTGTCAGATGCCACTATATAACAGTTAGATATAATACATCTATTCATCTTTGCTGTCTGATAATTAACTACACTAAAGAACACGACATACTTGTATGTGCTCTCTCTTTCAAATTAATCAACCAATATCAACTTTCATTTGTTAACTCGCTGTGGGTTATTCTGGCATGCTGTCGTATTTGTTATAGTGTGTATCAGTTAACAGAGACAAGACAGTATTCCAATATAAAACAGTCATTGCTTTATTTACGAGCACGCGACACACTACATCAAGTGACAGACTTCAGCCCAGGCGTGTGCAAATGATCTGCTCGATCACAACTAAATTATCACACTTCCTCCTTTTTAAGAAAACAATATGTTCAAAGTTCACAGCTGACAAAACAATCCATTCACTTTCAAAGTAATGTCCAAATGTTGTTATTCAGAGTTCTTGGGGAATATGCTGCGAACTATATAATCGACTAAACGACTGATTATTCGGCAATAACACCTTATCTAAAAACGATGGAATTGGAGGGTAGACTGCCTCCAAATTCCCTGTGAGACCATAGCCGTTATTCTTATTGGCAATCGATGATTGATCCCATTGCTAAATCACTTCACTACATAGTCGGCTTGCCAAGCTGGTGCTAAGCGACGTCTGCCAGATATTCTAGCGGGTGCAGTAGCGCCCAGCGTGTCAGTGCTGTGTGGCGACAGTCCCGATACTGCTTTCTCGCTAGTGCCTGTCATGTTATCATCACTCTCAATTGTACTCGGTGCTGGTGACATGCTTGGCAACACAGTCGCAGCATGTGCATTTGATGTCGCTGTAGGAACATCCAGCTCGATGCTCGGTAGCACTGAAATCGGTGCTTCGTAGCGTTCCTGTACTGCAGTCTCAGCGTCTACCTGATTGCTACGAGTCGTAGAGACAACCAAACGGGTGTTCGCATGACGCGCACGAACATGATCGACGTGTCTCCGACACTGTGTACGACATCGGACCTGTGACGTAACCAACTGTTCCGATCAACCACTTGAGCCCTGGGCCGAAATTCTTGATATACACACTATCTGCAGCCTCAAAGTGTCGTTCGTGTGCCCTGCGGTCATACGAGTCCACGGTTTTTCTGGCCACTCCCAAGGATGCAGTGGAGCAGCAGGTGGTGAATTGTTATGCAGCTGACATGTGTCACACTTCTGAACCATCTTCTCCAGGTCTTTGTCCATTCCAGGCCACCAGACATAACTGCGTGTGAGGCCTTTCATTCTGTTGATTCCTGGATGTGCTAGGTGCAATTCTTGCATCACTTCTTGACGACACTGTGGGGGAATAACCACTCTTGCACCCCACAGTACACATCCATCTTGCACACTCAGCTCGTCTCTTCGGCATTTGTATGGTGCAAATTCTGCGTCATCTTCTCCAGCTGGCCAGCCGCGCATTATGTATTCACGGACGTGAGCTAGTGTTGGATCACGACCAGTGTATGAACTGATCTGTTCACCAGTGAGTGCGGAGCAGATCAGTTCATACACTGGTCGCGATCCAACACTAGCTCACGTCCGTGAATACCTAATGCGCGGCTGGCCAGCTGGAGAAGATGACGCAGAGTTTGCACCATACAAATGCCGAAGAGACGAGCTGAGTGTGCAAGATGGATGTGTACTGTGGGGTGCAAGAGTGGTTATTCCCCCACAGTGTCGTCAAGAAGTGATGCAAGAATTGCACCTAGCACATCCAGGAATCAACAGAATGAAAGGCCTCGCACGCAGTTATGTCTGGTGGCCTGGAATGGACAAAGACCTGGAGAAGATGGTTCAGAGGTGTGACACATGTCAGCTGCATAACAAGTCACCACCTGCTGCTCCACTGCATCCTTGGGAGTGGCCAGAAAAACCGTGGACTCGCATCCATATTGACTATGCTGGACCGTTTCTCGGTATGTTGTTGGTAGCAGTTGACGCAACTTCCAAATGGATCGAGACTCACATCATGAGTTCGACAACATCGACGGCAACAGTGAATAAACTGAGGGAGATCTTCGCGCAACACGGACTGCCGGAAGTACTTGTTTCGGACAACGCAGCGAATTTCATCAGCGAAGAGTTTGAGATTTTCAATAGGAAAAATGGAATCATCCATGTAACCTCAGCTCCGTACCATCCAGCATCCAATGGTCTGGGTGAACGGGCAGTACATACCGTAAAATCTGGCATCATCAAAACAGCGGGAGACAACATGGAAGTCAAATTGCAGAGATTTTTGTTTGACTATCGTAGAACTCCGCAGTCAACAACTATCAAGTCGCCAATGGAAATTCTCAACAATCGGAAAATGAGATCTCGTTTGGACCTCCTACACCCGAGTCTGCAGGGGAAGATTCACAAGAAACAGAAGCTGATGAAAGAGACGAATGACCGCAGGGCACACGAACGACACTTTGAAGCTGGAGATAGTGTGTATATCAAGAATTTCGGCCCAGGGCTCAAGTGGTTGGTCGGAACAGTTGGTTACGTCACAGGTCCGGTGTCGTACACAGTGGTCCTGGGGGACGGCAGAGAGTGTCGGAGACACGTCGATCATGTTCGTGCGCGTCATGCGAACACCCGTTCGGTTGTCTCTACGACTCGTAGCAATCAGGTAGACGCTGAGACTGCAGTACAGGAACGCTACAAAGCACCGATTTCAGTGCTACCGAGCATCGAGCTGGATGTTCCTACAGCGACATCAAATGCACATGCTGCGACTGTGTTGCCAAGCATGTCACCAGCACCGAGTACAATTGAGAGTGATGATGACGTGACAGGCACTAGCGAGAAAGCAGTATCGGGACTGTCGCCACACAGCACTGACACGCTGGGCGCTACTACACCCGCTAGAAAATCTGGCAGACGTCGCTTAGCACCAGCTTGGCAAGCCGACTATGTAGTGAAGTGATTTAGCAATGAGATCAATCATCGATGGCCAATAAGAATAACGGCTATGGTCTCACAGGGAATTTGGAGGCAGTCTACCCTCCAATTCCGTAGTTTTTAGATAAGGTGTTATTGCCGAATAATCAGTCGTTTAGTCGATTATATAGTTCGCAGCATATTCCCCAAGAACTCTTCATAAGAACATTTGGACATTACTTTGAAAGTGAATGGATTGTTTTGTCAGCTGTAAACTTTGAATATATTGTTTTCTTAGAGGGGAAGAAGTGTGATAATTTAGTTGTGATCGAGCAGATCATTTGCACACGCCTGGGCTGAAGTCTGTCACCTGATGTAGTGTGTCGCGTGCTCGTAAATAAAGCAATGACTGTTTTATATTGGAGTACTGTCTTGTCTCTGTTAACTGATACACACCATAACATTCTGGCGACGAGGATTGAAACGATGTTTGAAGATACTCGACACAAATTTGAGGCGCTTAAGTAAGTGAAAAACGTTACGTTGAGAGTGGCCGCAGACGATTTGGTGTTCGAAAGTAAATCGACTTCGCGCGAAAACAAGATGGCAGGCCTCATCGGCACTTTGGGGAAGTTTGACCCGAAAACAGAGACTGTGACTTCTTACGAAGAACGGCTTAAACTGTACTTGGTCGCTAATAACATAGCGGCAAATGACGAAAACGCAGAAAGGCGCAAAGCCATATTTCTGAGTGAGGTAGGAAAAGAAATTTTCTAAGTTCTCTCAGACTTATTCAGCCCGGACAAACCTGCAGATAAAACACTCGCAGAACTTTTGAAAAAAATGAAAGACCACTATGAGCCAGTCCCAAATGAGATGGCAGAGTCGTTTAAGTTTTGGACACGAGTCCAAGCTGAAGACGAGAGTGTAACGGACTATAGCTTGGCTATAAAGAAACTCACTGTTCATGCAAATTTCCCAGATTTGAACAGATTGTTGAGGGACAGGTTTGTAACAGGGTTGAATCAGAAGTATGCAAGCGTTCAAGAGAAATTAAGCAACACGACAGGCTTGACATTTGAGAAGGCTGTGGAAGTAGCCGTGAACATGACAATGGTGAAAGAAAATGCTAGGCGGTTTCATTCGCCAGGGGGCGCCACAGGCGGCACTGTATCCCGTGCAAGTGTAAATCGAGTGAGATTCGCCGCAAAATCAGGTGAGGGAAGGTACCCTAAACATAGGGACATGACGGGGAAGCAGCAACAACAGGCATCGGGACAACAATGTTGGCGTTGCTGTGGGTTACATGCCTGCGGGGCATGTTTCCCACAACAACGCCAACATTGTTGTCCTGATGCCTGTTGTTGTTGCTTCTCCGTCATGTCCCTATGTTTAGGGTACCTTCCCTCACCTGATTTTGCGGCGAATCTCAATCGATTAACACTTGCACGGGATACAGTGCCGCCTGTGGCGCCCCCTGGCGAATGAAACCGCCTAGCATTTTCTTTCACCATTGTCATGTTCACGGCTACTTCCACAGCCTTCTCAAATGGCAAGCCTGTCGTGTTGCTTAATTTCTCTTGAACGCTTGCATACTTCTGATTCAACCCTGTTACAAACCTGTCCCTCAACCATCTGTTCAAATCTGGGAAATTTGCATGAACAGTGAGTTTCTTTATAGCCAAGCTATAGTCCGTTACATTCTCGTCTTCAGCTTGGATTCGTGTCCAAAACTTGAACGACTCTACCATCCCATTTGGGACTGGCTCATAGTGGTCTTTCATTTTTTTCAAAAGTTCTGCGAGTGTTTTATCTGCAGGTTTGTCCGGGCTGAATAAGTCTGAGAAAACTTGGAAAATTTCTTTACCTACATCACTCAGAAATATGGCTTTGCGCCTTTCTGCGTTTTCGTCATTTGCCGCTATGTTATTAGCGACCAAGTACAGTTTAAGCCGTTCTTTGTAAGAAGTCACAGTCTCTGTTTTCGGGTCAAACTTCCCCAAAGTGCCGATGAGGCCTGCCATCTTGTTTTCGCGCGAAGGCGATTTACTTTAGAACACCAAATCGTCTGCGGCCACTATCAACGTAACGTTTTTCACTTACTTAAGCGCCTCAAATTTGTGTCGACTATCTTCAAACATCGTTTCAATCCTCGTCGCCAGAATGTTATGGTGTGCATCAGTTAGCAGAGACAAGACAGTACTCCAATATAAAACAGTCATTGCTTTATTTACGAGCACGCGACACACTACATCAGGTGACAGACTTCAGCCCAGGCGTGTGCAAATGATCTGCTCGATCACAACTAAATTATCACAGTATTGTCTGTCGTATTATATATAATGTAAATCCAGAGTGTTAATTATTATTATTATTAACGTGCTCAAAACCCTACTACATATGCGAAACTACGCCGCTACTACCTTTGTTTATAACTATTACACAACGTTTACAAGGTACATTTCCTGTAGAAAATAACGTGCAACATTCACAGTACAGTGCTAAAATCAGTTTGTGTGAGCGTTTTTTATAAGCGCGCACACGTGTGCAGCTACTTTGAAATGGTGAACAAATGCATAAACTGTACAAACTAAGCGTATTAACTAATTTGATATTATCTATTAAACCGTCTGCCGGGTATTGTTTCACTGATACACTTCAGTTAGCCTTACTGCCAAACTGGGTCTCGTCTAACTTATAAGGAATCTTTTGAATATACGTTTATATAGATTAATGTAGCTGCATCAGCTAAGCAGACGACATGCTAAATGCGTTTCCAAAGTGTCGGACACCCTCTATATAAGACAGTGGTACATACGTAATGCATGTTTGTTGGGAAACACGTTTTCCTGTTGAAATTCGGACTAATACTAGGGACTAAACATGCTGAAGCTCTCTGCTAAATAAATACTTCTATTCACTCTCTTATTTAGATGTTGTTGGTCAGTCCTGTCGTTATCAATGACGACGTCTGCAACACATAAATGCACTGTTGTAATCGGGCTTGAATAATACAATCGAACTGAATACGTCGTTACATATATACGCAGGTCCGTCCTCAGGATTTTGAAAAAGGGGTTTCCAGCGTACACAATCAGCTGAGGATTTATGGGTTAATTTCTGAAAACTATTACAGTTAAACAACATTTCCCAAACGGGGGATTCGAACCTCGAACACCCCCACCCCGAATCCCTCTTTATGCCCGCAAGAACCTGCCAACACAGAAAAGGGAGGCTCCAATGTTAAGATCTGAGAGCATTGTTTCATTCTATATGTTAAGTACGGAAACGTTTATTCCAGCGCAGACAGAGATCGATTTGATGACACACCACTGAGCGGATATTGCCAAAGGAAATGCTCTTTCTCATCGATGATTTCTACGTTTGAGTTGAGTGTCAGTGCTAGATATCCTGGGATCGATGTTGAATTGGTGTTCGTGTAATAATGTATGGGGTTTATATTTCCATTCTGGTTTTGGAAGTTATGATGATACCGGTTGTCTGTTCGTCTGGTAAGGTTACGCATCATTGTATATTTATATCCGCTATTGGATAAGGTGTGATTGTCAAGGTGTCCAACACTCGGGTAAGGGTGGATCTGTTTTAGTACACGTAGGGACAAATAACGTAGAGAGG
>SDWI01002147.1:0-16215 GCA_009193005.1 Lamellibrachia luymesi
CGAAAATTAAGCCTGCATTTTGTGATGTGTGGAGTGTTGGGGTACTAAGTTTCGCATGTATGGGGCTAACATTTTGTAGGCGTGCCCGGGGGCCTACGGTGATTTTTCGCAGGGGCAGCCACCCAGGCATAGGGGTCCGTGGAATGTATTTACTATTCTTGACATTTTGTATTCCGCAGCATTACGTGGTGAAAGTATGCTCAGGTGGATGATTTGTAAACCATAGTGGATAATGTTATTATCATATTAATTAAACGAACAAAACTAAATCAAATCAAGGAACACGTTCAACCGTTTAATGTATTAGTGTATTGTACGTATATGTATGGTTATGGATGTGTATATGTATGGTTATGGATGTATGTATGGTGTACATCAATCAGTAGCTCAATGAGGATTAATGAAGAGCATTACTTTTTTGGCTGCTTCGTGTTGGTCTTGTCAATAATTGTCAGTCTTGTCAATAATTGATGTCGCGTAATGACCTTGTGTACATGAAGTACCTTGCGTACATGAAGTACCTTGCGTACATGAAGTACCTTGTGTACATGAAGTAGCATCAACGCATTATTGATGCCATCCTGGTGCCTGGTTCCCCGCATTACGGTTTGAACCCGTTTGAGTGTAGAATTAGCACGCTATTTCGTCATTTCTTACTTGCTGATACTAATATCTATCACAAGTGCTGGACTGGTGGGAACCGTAACGCGGAGCACCATGCTGCAGGATCGCCTCAATTCGTTGGTGATACTTCATGTACGCACGGACATCAAACTCGACATCAAAGTAATTATTGACAAGAACAACAGGAAGCATCCAAAAAAGTAATGCTTTTCATTAATTCTCCGAGGGCTCATTGAACTGCTACTGATTGATGCACACGAACCATACATTTACGTACAATACACTAATACATTAAACGGTTGAACGTGTTCTTTGATCTGATTTTGTTTTGTTCGTTTAAATAATATGATGATACAATTATCCAAGATGGTATACAAATCATCCACCTAAGCATACATTCACCACGTACTAATGCCCCGGAATCTTGCACTTGATGCAGCGACTTGAATTTAGTGCAGATAATTGACAGAAAAACGCGGTATATCAAATAGAATACGTTTTAATATTGCATATATATTATGCATAAACGTGTTGTAGATATATATTAGGAAACAGGTTTTGTTAATTATTAGTCAGAGGTAGTATTTTAGAGTAAGTTAGTTCCGGACTCCAACAGGGAATCAGTGAGCGTTAATAGGGTTGTTTACCATTCGAAAATTGAGATAGCATAGTGAATAGTCAGAAACAGTGGAACATTGGTTAGAAGAAGTATTACCGTTACACATATATTATACACAGACTTCTTATAGACACATATTAAGGAACTGTTTTTCTTAACAGATGCAGAACTTTTCCGGGACCCAAATTCAACGAGCGATATAAGGGAGTTTACAGGTCGTGAGTTAAGGTAGCAGGATCCCTTTTGAACTACTTTTAACACCATATAATATTGTCATTAACTTGATGTATCATAGAATAGCACATGGTTTAAATTTGGTAGGAAATTATTTTTTGGCATAAATTATGCTAATTAGCTGACAATATGGCTGCTGCGACAGTCGAAAGGGGCTCAATTGTCAAACATGATAAAACTTTAACTATACACAGCAGGGATATGAAATGAACAACAGTCAACGATAACACATAAAGACATATTCTGAGGGAAATATATATTACAAAAAAGAAATTTAAATATTTTTACAACATTTATACAATTTTTTCTTATATTAATTAAACTAATTAAATATTCGTGCTTAATAAAAAATCACATTCCACCATTTAAACACAAAATCGGTCCATCATTCCTTAGCCAATTATATAAAGAAACAATGCTGAAAAAAATCAGAGCAATATCTTTAATGGTGTTGGAGATAACATGTTTGAACGTGGAACACATTCACGGAAAAATTATAGTTGAGTAAAATGCGTTTAAAGTTTTGCACTGCATTCTTACGGCGCTATATGTAAACCTACAGAAACAGTGCGTTGTTTTATACACTCCATATCATGCATGAGCCCCACTCTCATAGGTATTTCCTTCCTCCTGTTCGTTTTTATCTTGGAAACCCTTTCTTTTCGCTCGCAGCACCTTGCGACGGTTTTTTGCGGACTCGGACGATTTGTGTTTCGCGCCGTACAGACGCATAGTGTCTGCTCCTACAGCATGTGCAGTTGTAAATGCCCCCGGGCTGCAGCCCAAAGTAATGAAATAAGCTTAGGATAGATGCATTGCCATCATTAAACTGTCCAATTGCACTACAGACAGCCTCCTCTACAGTCTGGGGTCCAACAAACACTTCCTTGCTGCAGCGATCCCAAATGAGCTTGTTTAAACACTCATTGTTATTTTGTGTTCGTCCATGAAGGCAGTGTTGCATCACTCAGATCGTCATAGATCGGTTCTATTAGCTGAACTATTGCTTCGGGAAGTCCATGTTAGTGAATATTTGCACCACGCATCATCGGCTACCGGACACATGTGGTGATTCGGATCGGCGTCCGTGCTAGCCACATGATACAGACTGGCGAGGACTTCCTGCTGCATGCTCAACAAATCACCACTGTTCTGTCTAACAGCAAACCCAAAGTTTATAACTGTTTAGCAATAATTAAGCTACAACTATAGTGCATTTAAAAAAAATATGTACAAATTAAAAAAATCACATTTTTAATGGGATCCTGCTACCTTAAATTGGTGTACCAAACAATCGTTTACATATATTATATAAAGTTATACATTTACATAAATTACATACATAAGGTAATATTTGACAAAATTGTAGTAAACGTTTTCGATAAAAAGGAATTAACAGCAGAATTTAACGTAAGTTGGTACACACAATTTTGTGATGGCGCCGTGCAAACGGCAGGCCACAAGGCATTTAATATGTAGCAGTTGCAGCAACTGGGTGGACTTCGTCAAGCGGATTTTTGTAAGCGCCGATTTGGGCTTTCCGTAGCCAAATGGTTACGGAACTAAAAACTTAAGTTTTAAAACCGATACGCACTAACCGTTTCACATGTGTATTCCGTGACATATACAACCGACACTTGGGCGTCAAGAAACTGAAGAAATGTGCTCCAAATAATTATTTATGAGTACAGTTATCGATCACACAGAAAATATTTCATAAATAGCCGCCATACTGTGCACGTGATGTTGCCTTTGGGTCACATGATCAAACGCGATTTCGTGTAGAATGAGGCCAGAGTGGGCCAGCAGCACAGACATAAATAAAACACCCGTTAGTAAGTTAATAGTTTATAGGGGGATGATGTAACTCTTTGTCCACCAGACGGCAATTCTTAGCGTGACCTTATATTGATCTACGATAATCCCGTTTGGTAATCTCGCTCACAACAATATCCGGTTATATAAACATTTTGACAAGCACATGCGTTCTGACAAAAAGGTAATAATTTCACACTTTTACATGGTTATTGTCAGGTAACTTTAGTGATATACATATAAGAATGCATACAGACACGAAATACGTGTTTATTGCTCTGTTTATGGCAATTTTGTAAGGTTTCACGTTTCATGAAAAACTTACGTTTCCGCCGAGCGAGAACTTCGCCTTACAACAGCAACAGCCAGATCGAAAAAAATGTATGGCGATTGAATTTGCCTACGTTACACCGGCTCATAAGCAAGCAGGTCGTCGGCACATTCGACGATGCTATGTGTCACTGTCACACTACGGTGATGCTTTGAAGTGTAGCTGCAAGAACGTATTGTTATGTTGTGGGTAGCGCATGGAACTAAAAAACGTTAGGAGGTCGCGGTGGGGTGGTCACATGTTTGTGGGTGACCTTGTGGCGAAATGGCCCCACCTGTTTGTAATTAAATTTGTGTATTGGTGGTGGAATGTCTGTATTCTTTGCATTACATGTTCATGACGACTTCTTGATGTATACATGTTATCGTCATGCCTGTAGGAATGTGGGCTCTGAGAAACTTGCCGGACGGGGCTGTACATGTGTTCAGTTCCTGTCTGGTTTGCTTTGAGGAGCTCACATTCCTGCTAATGTGCTTCCCAAAGTGGCTGCGTGATAAGCAGTCCACTTTGCAATAAAACGTCATTTATTTGGCCCTTTTCAATCTCTACTACATCGGACTTGTGTTGGTTATTGCATAAATATGCATACGTGATCACGGGAGATATCACGGGAGATATCACGGGAGATATCGCGGGAGATATCACGCATCGGGCACATCGGTGAGAAGCAAAGAAGTTCTCGTGGAAACGATGCCGTTGTTCTCCGCCCCTGTGAGTACCAGGTCGGTGGCAAGACCATCGAAGTACTGAACTGAACTGAACTGAACTGAAATTTATTAGACCAATAATTACAAGCACATATTATAATTTAGTATATACAATAGGTCAGGAGACTCCCGTTAAGGCATTTAAATGCCGCTATCACGAGAGCCACCTTGAATAATTGTATAATAATAGTAATAATACATTTACAGAGTAATTTAGCTAATAATATATGAACATGCCATAGTAAAGATTACAATCAAATGTTCATAGAGTAGCTGACATATACATGTGAACATATATACCTATAAGCAACAACAACAACAACAACAACAACAACAACAACAACAANCGGGAGAATTATTAAATATCTTTGCTATGCTGAACCTGATGTTTCTTTTGGAGAATTCGTGATTGACTCTAGGGATAAATACATTTGTGCATGCCCTAGTAGCATGTTGATGGCGCCGGGTATTGTATAAGAGTAGGTTTTGATTGAAATAATCAGGCAGCTGCTTGTTGACCAATTTGTAAGTAAATTTGAGTAGTTGAATTCTATATATGTCATCAAGCTTTAAGAGCTAAAGTTTCTTAAAAATTGGTTCACTATGAGCCAGGTAATTACTAGAAGTTATAATTCAACTGCTCGTTTCTGTAATTTGATAATTTTATTATTTGGGTTACTCTGAGTCCCCCAGACCAACACTCCATAATTGAGGAGGCATACGATTAGGGAATTATAGATTGTTCTCAGTGTGTGTCGGCTCACAGACGTGTTGGATAATGTTAACGGGGTCGATTAAGTCAACGAAACCTTTCACATTGCAGTCGAACGATTTACCCCAATGAATGTTAAAATCATCGATCATCGCTAAGCAACATGACATCATGGTATAGCCTTCGATGAATGCGGCAAACTCGGCAAGAAAGTCAGCATGAGAGAGCGTGTTCTTATTCGACCGAGGCGGACGATATATAATGACCAGTTTGATGTAGCTAGGGGAAGACGTGACGGCAATGTCCAGGAATTCGAATGATTGCATCTCCTGTTTGTAGTTGTTGACGGTGACTTCAAAGATGGCTACACTCGTTCCATTATGTCAGTTGCAAGCACATATCTAGGTACTAAAATTTTCATAATACGGTATGTGCTTCTAGTTGCAGCAGTTTTATGAATATAAAATAATTTGCAGGATAAATATGTTGTAACTGAAGAAGCATTTATACAGTTGGTGAGAGGGATGAAACCTTTCTTTTTATTAATTTCACATTAAAAGCGTACATTTGCAACACGCCACGCAGTAGGAATTAGTGCTACTCAAGCGTTCACTGAGACAAATCATGTCTTGATTATCTGCTTCAAGTATTTTGAAAGTGAAAGGTGGTCGCGTGAGCTCAGCACGTGTAACGTGTGTTTAGCGCAGCCATATAGACAGAAACTGTGATCCGTCGTCGGCATCTGGTTTGCCTGTGTAGTATATATTAGGCCAATCGCTGTTACTAGTCGGAGCATCAAATAAAGGAAGGCTTTTATCAAAACCAGCGATCGGTCAACGAATGTCATTTTGTGTAGATAAATGGCAGTTTTTAAATCATTCGCACAGACATTTTACACGTCACCAATGCATATTTACACGCACGCACGCACGCACGCACGCACGCACGCACGCACGCACGCACGCACGCACGCACGCACGCACGCACGCACGCACGCACACACACACGCACACTGGACTGGTGAACGAGTCACATAAAGACTTGATTGAAACATGACTCGGTAGAGTCGGAGCAGGCAGCCTTGAAGGCATCAATGTCGATCTTGTGTATGGGTCTGTAAGACACATCATGTTTTGATTGTCCTAGTGTTCTGGAAAAATTAACATCAACAATGACTGTGTGGTGGTCCGATAAGCCATCCAAAAATGTTATTGTCACATGTTGAGGGAGTTATCACGAGGTCAAGCCAGTGGCCATGAATGTGTTTAGAGAAAGTCACATGGTTTTTTTAAATCAAACGAGGTTAGGATATCATCAGAGGTAATGGTTACTGGTGGTAGTTTATCCAACTGAATATTAAAATCACAAAAACATAACAATTCAGAATGTAGAGTTGCCAAATTTTCCAGCAAATCCTGAAATTATTCAAAGAAGTTGGCTGGCTGCCCAGGAGGTCGATACAGGCATACAAAATATGCCGACAAAGAAGAATCTGAAATTTCAGCACATATCGATTCAAAAGTAATCAGGGATTAATTGTGAATTTACTTTAAAATGGTCCGATAACAAAAAGCCAACACCATCACCTCTTCCAACTGAACGTGGTCGACCATGAAAAGTATGACCAGATGGAGAAATGTCAGCTATGCAAGCAGCAGTGTCACGTGGTCTTAGCCAAGTTTCAGTATTGGCAAGAATGTCTATCTTTAAAAAAAATAATAAGTCACTAACTGTTGCCGTCTTACCCCGAACCGATGGGACGTTTGTGGTAGCAAACCTCGTGTTGTGATTGATGGCAGGCCCACAATTGATAGTAACATCTCCTGCCAGGAGATGTACTATGGTTAATTTTAACGTTGGCCTAGAGAAAGGGATTGGAAGAAACTTGCGGTTAAAACAAAGGTTAAGGCATAGAAAACCATGTAAAAAGGAAAGCGAATGATGTATTCTCATTTGTTGGGATATGTTGAGGAAACAAACAACATTTTACAAGTAAGTGGCTTGCACAAGGCAAAGTCATCACGTCTAAATGCCACTGGACAGGACAGGAAGAAAATACACAGTAGGAATAGCTGTGACGTTATCTTAAAAAAATATAACAAAATGTTTTAAACAGGTTAATAAAACAAGTTGAAAATAAATCATTCACATTCCACATAAGTGATAAGCAAACTGGCTTAGCGATCGACTTTGTACTGAAAACGTAATATGCAATTATAATTTTTTTTAATGGCTAAGACATTACCAAAATTAAAAATTCAGAATCAGATGTAATGAAAACTATATATGTGGTCTAAAATTCCATGTAGCCTAGGTTAACAGAAATGTAAAAAATAAACCATATAGGCACCATTATAGATGCAAGATAGTGGGACCAAGACGTTTTTGAAAAACAGATAAATTAATAAATGACAGATGTTTGAATTTTCGCACCAGGGCAACTCTGTGTGTAATAAACGTCTTGGGGGAAGGCCTGTTAATAAATAGTTTATAGGGTATGTAGTTTATAGGTCCAACTTATTTAAAATTCTGCCAACCCAAACAACCCAAGGCCAAAAGGCTAACAGTTTTTGAACATATGATACAATTACAAAATACAGATTACGTCCACATAATCAAGTTGTAAATGATCATATTAATGCAATATTATCACAAGTCAGTAGGTAAACATTATAGTACATAACATTTTACGAAGCTACCAGCACAAAAGAACAATCTAATAGTGTAGGCCTATGTCAACTGAATTCGAGCGGAAAAGGAATACGGACTCTACCACGCATCATTTCGATAGGCAAACTTAGTTAAAACATAGATGTATGCATAATAGGTTGGGGGTGGTCTGTCTGAAAACGAACCTAGTTTTGTGGGTGTGGAGGCCAGCGTTACGAAGCGTGACAATAGGGTAGAGAGGCTCTCGAAAAGTCATAAAATGGCGTGACGTACTTTATGATAGGGCTGTTAATGATAAAGATAAGGTATGTTCTTATATAGCGCGGTATCCGGTCCATAGGACTGCTCAAAGCGCTTTACACTTCACCCCCTGGCAGACCTGTTCATTCCAAGGCCATCTCAACTTCTTTGGGAAGTATTCAGCCACGCTGCAATTGCTGCGCGAAGGCTATTCGTTCACATATCCACCACTGTCTGTATTGCCAGGTACTCATTTATACAGCTGAGTGAACTGTGGCAACGTGGGGTGATCAAACTTGCCAAAGGTTCGAAGCGACCGCAGTGGGATTTGAAACCGGGTTCTCTCGATTGAGAGTCCGGCCTTCTAACCGGTATGCTATCGCGCCCCACATAAATGATAACGAGTACGTCAAATTAATTGGTACATTGACCAATATTTTAACCCGCACATGGCCACAGCAGTTATCAACACATATAATACTGCGGACCCGCTTAATAGAATCACTTCGGGTCAGGGCAATTTCGTTATGTTAGTGGTTGATTCTCATAAGCGGCGCACTTTGATTCAGCGGGACGGTGGAATGATTCGATCAGTCCCTGCAAATATATTAGATTCTACTTATTCTTGCCGACTTAAGAGTTCTTAACATAGGACACTGTAATAATTTATTACAATGTGTTATTAGAGTGTTTATCACAATAACGAATCATTTAAACGCAGCTAAAAACAACAACTGATTTAACAAGATTTAACAAGATTACTATCCAAGAAAAAGGCCCAGATGGCAAGTGGATAAGGAAGCCATTGGCATATCGAGAGTCCAACATTTTTAATCTATGTGTAATCCGCCCTCCTGATATGATACTAAACAACAACCGTTATAACAACAACAACAACAACAACAACAACAAGCGGTACTAATCAGGATGGCCCTTAATGGTCTCTTGCGGTTGACTCATGATCTCAGTCATGGGTTGAATATACCTTTCAGAACAAGCAATTATAAGCACGACACACAAAAAACTATCTTCTTGGCAGTATCAACAACAAAACAGCACGCACAGGGCCGACTACTGTTTGCTGCACCAGATATCAGTGAGGCACACCACATTAAATCAGTGGATCGTCTCCCACGCAATTAACCAACAATCTCGTATGGTTAAATAAACAGGTATATAATGTTAAGCATGAAATAGGACATTATATTAATCCAACAACTGTAAGATTAAAATGTAGCAACCACACGGTGATTATTGTGGGTCTCCCGAAGATTTTAGCGCAATAGAAGTATTTTATATGCTATTATTATTATAATTATATATCAAACAAGTTATGCGACAGTAGCGCCACTAGGTTACATGAGAGTAAACAAAAGCCAAAAGTGACCCGGTCACATGTGATTCTATTAAGCGGAGGCCACTGTAACAGCATGGCACAATTTGACATCTACAAGCAGCGCCAGCATGTAAATTATTATTATTATATCTGAATTTATATAGCGCCCGAATCCAATTAAAATAAAAATGCTCCCAGGCGCTTTACATGAAACTGCATCAATTAAATAACACTATAAAATGCATACTTTACATAAAACTGCATAAATTAAATAAAACTATAAAATATAGATTATTTTAAAAGTAGCTAGTGTAAGGAGCTGATTTAAACGTTAAAAAATAAATAAACACATATATTACACTTATAGTACACATATGAATAAAACATAACGAATAAGTCATTGGTATATAGCAATGTCATTAAAACGAGAGCGTGACTCAATCACGTCAGTCGTATGCCAGTTTAAAATATGTGTTTTTAAATGTATCTTGAACGAGCTGAGAGTGTTCAGTTGTTTAATGTTCCCAGGCAAGTCGTTCCACAATATGGCCGCGTGTCGGCTGAAACAACGTTCATCATAAGTTGCAGTCCGTAGCACAGGTACAACGAGAAGTGACTTCTGCGTTGATCTTAAACTACGCGTTGGTTGATGTTTCTGCACAACGTCACTCATGTATGCCGGTGCCAATCCGTTGAGCACTTTATACGTGAAAGTGTTAACCTTAAAGCGGAGCCGGTATTTCACAGGAAGCCAATGTAGCTCAGTTCTGTATACGCTACAATCGTTCAATTAGCACCTGAGGCAAACCTTGCAATAGCGCGTTTCCATAGTCCACGTGAGATGTTACCAGTGACTGGACTATACTCTTACAGGCGTCATTTGTGATGTATTGCCTGATTTTACCAATATTTCGGATGTGGTAGAAACAGGACTTGGAGATCGCATTCACCTGTTTCTCCATTGTCAAGCCGCTGTCCATAATAACTCCAAGATTTCTCACGGATTGCACAGCATGTAATAGTCTGTCTCCGATCGTGAGGGACAAGTCGTTCACCCGACGAATTCGTTGCTTGGACGAAAACGCAATGAGTTCGCTTTTTTCTTGGTTCAGTTTCAGCATGTTACTATTCATCCACCCGCCAACATCAGCCACACAGGCTTCAATGGCTGACCTTTCACTGGCCCAGTTCTCATCAGGCTTGATGGACAAGTATATTTGTGTGTCATCTGCATAACAGTGGTAGCGAAGATTATGTTTCTTCACTATATCACCAACTGGTTTAGTGTATATGCAGTACAGTTTCGGTCCCAACACGGATCCTTGTGGCACGCCGCAGCATAGATTTGCGTTGAACGAAGTTGCGGGGCCAACAGAGACACATTGCGTTATGCCGCTAATGTAGGATCGCATCCAATCCAGGGCTTCTGCAGTGACACCAAATGAGTGTTGAATACGCGTTAGCATAATGCCATGGTCGATAACATCAAACGCACTGGACAGATCAAGCATGACCAAGACAACTACACGTTTTTGATCAAGGGCTTCTGCGATGTCGTTCTGGACTTTCACAAGAGCTGTCTCGGTTGAATAATTATTTCGGTACGCCGACTGGTGAAAATCGTGTAGATTGTTGATGTCCAGGTGATCTTTCAGACGGTGTTCGACCACTTTCTCAAGAAGTTTTGACACGTATGGTAGGTTTGACTCAGGCCGATAATTATTCAGAACTTCCTTATCGAGGCCCGGCCTTTTAAGCAATGGTCTCACAACTGCACGTTTGAAACATGCGGGTAGCACTGACGTTGCCAACGATTTGTTAATACTGGCTGTAATCAACGGCACGAAATTATCCAGACACTGCCTCAAAAGCCGCGTAGGGATCGGGTCTAAGTCACATGTCTTGTTGGCCGAATTTGTTATTATTCGCTTCACCTCGTTATGGGTGGCTGGCAGAAACCTTTGAAGCGGGATTCCGTCAAACATGACGTCATTGTACAATGCTGTGTCACTTGGGTTGCCGATGTTGATATTTCGTCGGATGGTAGCAACTTTGTCAATATAAAAGTCACCGAAAATAGTCGCTAACTGTTCGGCCAATTCGTGGGTTGGTAAGATTACCCGTCCCGTGTTACCCATCAAATGACACGTTAATTTGAACAGTTGTTTCTGATATTTGCCGCAGTCTCTGATTTTAGAAGAAAATAATGTTTTCTTGGCACTGATCATTAGTTTGTTGACCGCTTGAATTCCCGTGGTATATGCGTGTACAAGTTCATTTAGCGGCCCATCAGTGTCGTTCAAAATTGGCGTTAAGTCCTTGATAAATTCGGGAATACAAATGTCCCGAAGCTTCCTGAAAGTGACCGGCTGGCGAACGCTGTCTGGCTTCGTTAAGTTAATTCTAAAACACCCAGCCAGATGGTCGCCGGAAGGGTTACCCTTTGTGTCTCCAAGACATGGCTCAGAAACTGTTGGCATCCCAATCAACAAGGAACTAATGTCGACAAACACACTGTTCTTAAAACCGTTTCGCTTAGAGGGAGGCGGACGGTACACGATGCACAATCTCATATTCACATCATTGGAAATGACCGTACAGTCCATATATGTTCGAAATGTGTGAACATGCCGTTCCGTGTAGAATCAAAGGTCTTAATGGTCAATCCGCATTTATAGGGTACGGCCACACCTCCACCGCGCTTCTCAGTGGTTCGAGAGATGTGTTGTATTGTGTAACCAGATGGCACGAGTTTGTTTATAACCTGATTGTCAATGTCGGTTCCTAGCCATGTCTCAGATAAGGCTAGCACATCGATGTCCCGGGAAATAACAAAATCTGCCACCGACAGAGCTTTGTTCTTGACTGAACAAGCATTAATACAACATATTGTCAGTGGAATGTCACGTTCACGGTGTTTAATGACACGCAGATTAATCAGCTGGGATACATTTGCACTGGCAGCTTTTACAGCCCGTGGAACAACATCGAAGCTGTGTGTAATGCGTGTTTGAATCACACGTTGTTTGCGAAGGCCGCCTCGTTTGCTACATGAAGTTGGGCGCGTTACGGAGAGTCCCTAGCGTCTGATCAATGCATGTAATGTATCCGGTAATCGCGGAGTGACACCCGTAGAGGCTGGGCGCAAAGTCCGAATGATATTCAGTAGACGCATCGCGAAACAAAGAGCCTTGGTGATTGCAATCAACCGAATTAGGTCACTTGCTTGTTAGGTCTACGAAGACTTCTGGTCCACAAAATTTGTAGCCGTCTCGGATGGCTGACGTCTGTCCAAAGGCTATATATAAAACTTCTTAAATTATAGATAACATACACTTTGTAGATATATATAAAAACTACGTCGCAGCAATCACTGAACCTTCATGAGTAGTGATGGTATGAATCAGCAGCTCATCGTATAATCCTTTGAAAACATGATTAGACACAGATAGTTAAATTTTGGTTTGCTGCCTGTTAGGCGCTACCACGTGATCATAGACTGCCATACAAGTCATACATAGATATATACGTATGTCACGAATGGACAGTAGTTTAGGACTTCTACACTGATGTGTTGGCGTTCTTAACGATTTATCCTACTAAAATCGAGCAAGAGTATGTAGGCCCTATGTTAAGTTACTGTTCCATTACACGCTTTGCAGTTCGGGCGCCAACTTTCAGGGGTTCATTTGCGAACCCAGTTCAATTGTTCTCAATGCAATATATGTTTTCTACGATTGTTCCAAGATAAGCAAATTTATCCGTCCTTTCTTCATATCTAACTGCCAGTATATGACATCGCAATTTCGAGAGTTGGTTTCCAAGAAGCCATAAGAATATTGACTGGTAGCACCTTTATTAAATACATATTAAGACAACTACGTACCAAGTTATCCTGTCCGGATGGTGGGTATTTTTGTTAATGTAAATAACAATGTTCATTGCATGAGTGGCTGTGGGGAAAAAGTCGCTGTGGGAAAAAACAAGACAAGGGATGGGCGTGTAGGCAATGATAGGCATGCCAGCGCGCGTTGTAGAATATATAATGAAAAGTGTAGCAGGAATTGAGTGGGAGGTGGGAGATTTGCCTTAAAAAATGGTGGGAGGTTCATGGGAGGTTAGCCCCATATGCACAAAATTAACAGTTGAGAGGTGAGAGGTGAGTTAATTGCCCCACCCCAAAACATGTGGGAGGTTGGCCCCAATCAGGTGGGAGATGGGAGGCTGAGACCAATATGCCACACACCATCATTACATTTGAGAGTCGAGTCGATTCGTCTTCTATTTAATTGAAACTTGACAGGAGTACTTCTTAAAAAAAATAAAAAAATGTTGCAATAACTAATTGCCACGCATCCAAGGCAACAAGTTAAGCACGAGCCATCGGCGGGCCCCCGCTCAGACTGGAAGTGTACAAGGAATTTATGCCATTGTGAGCGCCATTTAATTTCATGTTATCAGGTATGTGTACGTGTCGCCCACCTTTATCAGATATGTATAAAATTAATTGTCTTTTTCGAACAATTAATTCAAAACACAATGTGCTGCTCTCTACCTGCTAATCGTTAATTCAAACCTCCCGATTCTTGGTGGCGGGAAGAAGACTAAAAATAATAAGATGGACAAGTTGGATAAAACCCTATTCTGGACAGTCGATGGGTCAGCACTGAGAACTGATACTCCAACGCACATGTTTACACAACACGAGGGCACATGTGTCATTGTTCCAAGTACGCCCAAACGAAATCGGATACCAACGCGTTCCAAGCGCGGCGCCAGCAGTTCTGGCTCCCGCCTCCGAGTTAATCTCGGATACGGTACAAAGTTTGTGGAAACTAGGAAGAGAAGCCGGTTTTCTTCCAGTGTATCAATTCACCACTAACTTGAACTATAATTAACCATTGCATGTTAGTTATTACACCAAAACGTTTCCATTGAAACAGTTTATCACTGTCATAACAAACAGTTTTATAAATAGAATCGAAACAAACGGAGCATGAAACGTACTTTTATTTTTTCCATCAAATGCGCACTATGTTGTTGGTCGTAGGGGTGTCGTTGAGGCACATTACGATTCCAAACGGGATAAATAGCCGTGTGAGACGTAAACAGCACTCGCAGAAAATGTCGGCGAATAGCAGGTTTATCCTGAGTGGGTTCGTAGCGTCGTTCTTGTTAGCGGCGCCGGCGTTTGCCAAACGGTAAGTGCATTGCTGCCGATTCGGCCACTACTAGTTGGCAAAGCCCAAGGTTCCCAGTTTGGGAATGCTTAATAGTAAATTAAAGAGCTGTCATCCCGTGTAAGAACCGGCAAATATGTTTGGGTGATGTTCGTGGATTTTTCGCAGCTAGGGCTTGAGCCCAAATTGAGGTTTTAATGATTATGATTACTTACAGCCTTGGAGTCCGACACTATTATGACTGTCTAAGCTAAGGCCTAATACAAAAGTCTTATTTCTCCATAGAACGTTTTGTAAAAATAAATGAGGAATGAGGTGTTTTAATATGCTGGTAGAAATGTTAGCGACTGTCTAAATGACTGGCACATGTCTAGAATTCGGGCCCACCTCAATGACAAAGTTGCCATTATAGTACATGCAATAGTAAGCACGCCTAATGCATGCACAATTCATATTGAAGTATAGAACATGTAAATAATTAAACATTGTGTGCATAAAGACACATATAATAACTTTTTTAGACACTTGAATTCGCATGCTTAACTCGGTTTCAGTGTCGCCATCTTGCAAATAAAGGGGGCAAGATGGCGATCAATGCAGGTTAAATATACAAATTCGAGCTTTGAAAAGGTGATTTCATGTGTTTTATGCACAACATGTTTAATATTTAACATGTTATGTACTTCAGTATGTATTGTTCAATAACGTGTCAATAACGGCACAATTGAGGTGGGCCCGGATTATAGACAATTGCCAAAGGCCTATTCTCAATCAACAACTTCAGAAGTGTACCAAACATATTTCTTACACACCTCAGCAGAAATGTACAAAAAGGTGCCCTTCGGTATGATTATCTGTTGTTGCTTGGAAAAATTAAACATATAGAAGACAATAAAGACGTTTTTCGGCCCCTATTTTCAAATATATATGCTGAATTGTTTTATGACGCCTAAGGCTAAGTCTAAGAGGAGGTGGTGCCCTGGCCATGATTGGAAATAAAGTAACACATTGTTTTATGAAGCTTAAGGCTAAGTCTAAGAGGACTTTGTGCTATGGCCATGATAGGCAATACAATAACACATTGTTTTATGACGCGTAAGGCTAAATCTAAGATGAGTTGATGCAGTGGCCATGATAGGCAATAAAGTAACAAATAAATATAAAATAAAGTCACATAAATAGAGACAAAGTTTCAGGTGCTGACGTGGCTATTAAAAGCATGTGACAAGATGCACATCACAAAAGTAAATGGACATAAATATTAACTACAATTACATAAAGTTAACCTGAATTGAAATCACAGCTGTTGTTCTAAATATATACCCTTAATTACGCAAACACGCTGCGTGCATCGATATGTTTGGTCCTCAAAACAAATCCATAAAAGACGGATAAAACATGGAATTTGTCTCAAGGAAAAATTCACTGAATTTAAACATTCATTCTTTGTACACAAATAAAGTTATTGTAAGAAAACTTTATATATCACGCATGCACATACACGCACACATGAATGAAATGAAAATAATTTGCTGATCGTAATCATTGTACTTTAGATTTGGGAATGTCAGTTTGTATTGTAGGCCTATACATGTGCCAGTAAATTGGTGATTCTCTTATCTAGAGTTGTCATGAAACAGGCAACTTTGTGAAACAAAAAACTGGCTGCTTACATTATCCTTTGAGTTAACCAGTGAAGTAAACAAGGGGATTATGTTACAGTAACAATATATATATATATAAATAA
>SDWI01002147.1:17717-39875 GCA_009193005.1 Lamellibrachia luymesi
ATATATATATATATATATATATATATATATATATATATATATATATGCAACAGGTCCGAAGATCCAGTAACAGGACTGATAAAAACAATAATGAGTAATACGTATAAATAATAAAAACAATAAGAACAATACTTATAATAAGGGTATAAAACAATAGTTATAATAAGGGTATAAAACAATAGTTATAATAAGGGTATAAAACAATAGTTATAATAAGGGTATAAAACAATAGTTATAATAAGGGTATAAAGCAATAGTTATAATAAGGGTATAAAACAATAGTTATAATAAGGGTATAAAACAATAGTTATAATAAGGGTATAAAACAATAGTTATAATAAAGGTATAAAACAATACTTATAATAAGGGTATAAAACAATAGTTATAATAAGGGTATAAAACAATAGTTATAATAAGGGTATAAAACCACACAATACTATATATTACTAACATAGCAGGCTAATACATTAACATTATACATATAAATGTTTTTAATTACATATCTGGACGTACTGGCTCCAATAGATATATCAGAAGTGGGTTCAGCTGGATACAATGTGATGAAAGAAATTGTAAAAGAATGTAATTTCGTAGATATTTCGAAGGAAAGCGATATTGGATATTTCCTACCAGATAAGTCGAATCTTGTTGAGAGTGCACACGCTTATGTAGAAATATCAGATCTGCAACTTGGCTACGATGTTGAAGGGATGGTAGTCTAAAATTATGGCAAAGCGCAGGAAAATTGTCAGTGGAATACTGTATGCTGGATTTGTAACATAGATACACGAGTTGATTTTCTCGACAGACGCAAGACGCCAAGCGTCATTTTTTATACTGAAATTCAAGGACCTGGTAATACCTTCAAAAGATGAAAAGCAGATTGCGAGATGTCGGCACCCGGCGTATCGGCTGACTCTCGCGGTGCCCCTCCCACTAGCTCGGAGCAATCGGCGGGGCGCTTTGACGAGGTTTTGACAGCTCCTCCATTGGAACGGTGGCGATTCTGCTGTCCGGGGAAAGGGCATGTGGGGAGAAAGCTGGTAAATCTATGTATTTACGGCAGCCACAAACGCGTCATCGCTTGTTGCAGAGGGGCACGGGCCACATTGAGAATGCATCCGCCATTACAACGATAAAGAGTCCCTAGGAAAACATTAATTGTGCAGTATGGATGTATTAGTGAGAGCAGAAATTGTGTGAATGTGTGATTGTAAGTGATGTTTTGTGCACAGTAGCATCTGAGCGTTGAAATGATGCACAGTGGTCATTAGGCAGGATGTACTCATATTTTGGAAACGGGGTGCAGGGGTGTCATGCGTTGAAGCAATTTCTGTGGGAAAGGTATGTCATTATCACGAATTTCACACTCCAGGTGTCTTAGTGGGTCTGTCATGTGCTTTGACAAAAAAATGTAGGATAAATGTTCAATGCAGGCGCAAGACCGTCCATAGCTCCGGCCGATATGAACGATAATGTGTGCTGCTTACTGCAGCTATTATTATTAGCGGTATCGTCTGATTGCTGCGGCGAAGACCCTCGAGGTGGTCGCACGCCGTGGCCGGGCTGCGGTCGCCGCCGGCCTCGCTTACTCTGGAACTAAGTTCTTCCCCATATCTGGTTTCTTGCGCCTCTGAGCTCAGGTTCCTGACTAATTTTATTAGTATTAATGTTATTATTATTATTAGTATTAATATTTGTTATTATTGTAATTGTAATTGTTATTATCGTTACTGTTTTTGTTATTATTATTATTATTATTATTATTATTATTGTTGTTCTTGTCATTGTCATTGTCATTATCATTGTCACTATCACTATCACTATCACTATCACTATCACTATCACTATCATTATCATTGTCACTATCACTATCACTATCATTGTCATTATGATTATTATTATTATTATTAGCTTGATAATTGATGGGCTGTTTATGTTCGTGTTATACGTGTTAAAAGTTATATACGTGTTAAAAGGCATTATCTTATGATTCAGAAAACGAATTCTTCATCACCAAACATCTTTTTACACTGATCTGTCACTCTTGACAACTGTGCAGGCGTGCGCATGGGCGTGGGAGTAATTGTATTAACATTACATTTTGTTTAAATATGTCTTTTTTAAACCGTTACTTAGATTCAGCCACAGATGCAGTGAGTACAATGGAGGTACAGGAACTGGTATGTGTAGGTACCAGACACAATAAAACGTCTGATTAACAACAACCGATCGGCTCTGATTCGGCTGAAGGACGTCAGTTGCGTTATGCCTAACATACCATTGACTATCTTGTTATTTACTGATAGCTGATTTTTTTTATGTTTAACTTTAATGGTTCGTCATACTTCTTATATCGTTTCCAGTGCTTGTCCAATCGAACTATTAGCAAATGTTCTGATTTTATGCACGGGCAACACGTGAGTCGTGACAGTGTCTCACGACCTTAGTTAATAATGCCGCTGGTTCTACAAAGGTCTTTCACATCCCGCACTAGTAGTGGAGTGCCGTGTAATGGAGAGCCTTTGTACGACGTCGTGATGCCGTAGGCGTTGCTAAGAGGGCGCGCGCAAACATCGAGTGGTTGGTGTTTATTCGGGGTGGTTTTATTTGTATTAGTTGCGTAAGAGAACAAACAAATTAAAAGCGATTGATGTTATGGTGTTGTGTGTTGCGTGCATGCGTGCGCGCTCGTATATATGCGGGCGTGCGTGTGTGGGGGTTATGCGCGCCGGTGAATGACACTCTGCATCGTATGAACTGGCGTCAGAATCGAAGCCACGAGCCACGACCAATCAGTCAGCCTCTGTCGCTGGGCAGTTACAACAACAGAAATAAACTTGATTTGTTCTGGGTCGAACTTAACAATGACCCAGATTCATTAGTTAATTTTCAAGTTGAACGCTTGGTCGATTCGCTTGTCACAACTACGGTGTTGGGCCTGTGTGAACATGTGGGTCGTATTGTCTTGATTAGTATTTCCCACACAATGTCATCGCAACTGTTATTGATACAGTACCTACCTTAGTCTTTCTAATGGTTTGCTTAAATATAGACATTTCCCGTTTTATTTATAAATTGTAATCTTATTAAACATTTCCAAATTTAAGTTTATTTTATGTAAATCTATTGAAACAGATTAAGAAGTTTTCAAATAAAAGATTGTTGAAAACTGTCATGTGAACAGACATAGTTCGCTAGCATACCATTAGTTATGTTATGCCACGTCATGGGCTTCATCATTATATTTAGTGCAATTTGATTAAACCGACAGACTGAGCTGAAGAAGTCTAAGCTAGAAACGGGAATACGAATTGCATATGAATTGCATTAACACGAATAAAGTCGCTTGCTGCTGGGAGCGGGTGAACACCTGAACAGCAATGAAAGCGACTCTTAGTTTCAGTACGCAGCCTATACACCACGACAATATTTACTCATTATCACAATACAACATCACTAACAAGCATTTGAGAAAAGTTGGCGGCTTCGCGTAGTTTTATAAGCTGAAAGCCGAATATTTTGATGACATCGCGGCAATCCATACAAAACGTAAACGATGAAAACATATAAACAAGTAGTATAACCGAATCTTGGTTCTAATTGTTCACGAAACAGGAGCAGAGCAATGAAGGGCGGAGAAAGCGGTGACAATTCTCAACACCAAGGACATTTAAATCAGCAGTCGTGACNTGGTCTACATTGTGTTGTGCTTGGAACTTAGCAAGGAGCATAAGCTGTAGCTGAGGCCGTCCTCAGAAAGAAACCATGCCCTGTAACTTTAGACCTGCAGCTGTTCCTAACAAGGGCACTGACACTGTATTACTTTTTTCCAGTGAGCAAATAGGTTGAATGACCGCTCAGTGACATTTGAGCTAGCCCCTTGTTGTATAAAGTGGCACTAAACATAGCAATGACACATACTACTAATATGTTGTGATGTATTTAAAGGGATTCTACAAAGATGTTCACTGCTTAACAACACGTAACACTATTAATAAATATATCGTTTGGTTAAAAATAATATCCATCAAAACTTGTCACTGCCACAATATTCCACTTCTTAATATTTGTTAAAAAATACTCAAATATAGATAATAAATAAAACTATTTATTTTATTAATAATACACTTAATGGAAAAATTCTGAGAATTTTGGCATTTTAATAATATGCTGGTTTTATATTAGTTGTACGTTCCATGTATATAGGATTTGTCACTGTTTCAGGGGTATGATCGTGACGGCCCCAAAACAGATGCAAGCAGGAGCCACAGAGAAGGTGTTTGTTACATTTCATGACATCGACTTTGATGTTGAGATGAAACTGGTCTTGAAAGAGGAACATGAACCAGGCGAATATGGGACTTGGTCGTTCAGCTTCAGGGCTGGTACTGTTGTTACTTCAGTTTTCACATATAAGCTCAAAGTTGTTGAACAAATTTGATTAAAAGCGTAAGATTTTGTAATTATCTATTTAAATACATATTTGAACTAATTTATTTATACACACAGTACCATGTCTTAAAGTTTTTATTTATAAAAAGAGTGGAAAGTGTGCATTTTAAATAACATTACCATTGTGTCTTAATATGTTTGCCACTTTGCTAATAAGTGTATAAGGTTATATTTGAAAACTACAGCACTTATGCAGTGACCAGATAAAATAGTTTAACTTGGATGCCTGGAGACATACTTGTGTCACTGTCTCAGTGACTGGAGGGTCCTTTGGAGAAGACATTATATAGTTGTTTTGGACATATGGGGAATCATCATCTATTTAAATTTTCTGGAGAAAAAAATTACATAATTTTATGGTTTTTCTTTTTCAGCAGGTTGATGAATAATATATATTGACATATTATCAGAAGATTCAAAACATAAATTTACTAACATTAAGAAAGTAAACGTTATCGCCAATGGAAAATAAATAGTGATGCGACCTGCCATATCAGTCCCAGTGTGCGCCATAACCGTGGCGCCACACTGTGGGCTGGGACCCAACTAATCATGTGAATTGTGTATATGGCAATGCAGACATATTTCAAATGTTTTCCAGGACAATCCCAGGTAATTGACTTCACCATACCAGACAACGTGCCCGTGACAGTGGTTGTGCTGCGTGTGGAGGCAGCGTCCGTTGACTCCGCACGCAATTACAGCTTCGAAGCCGATGCAAAAATCGCCATTAGAATAAGCAGTCTGCTCACTTTTCTACAGACGGACAAGCCAATGTATAAGCCTGGCCAAACAGGTAGGTGAATCAGGACTCATGTTTTGTACAACAAAACAGTGGGAACAATTGTTGTCATATGTTTATTTAAAGGTACATAGTCTGGTCATTTCTTCATAAAATCATTTTACACAGTATAAACTATATTCTAATATCTTGACTGCACAAATGTGTTTTATCGAACCATTATTTTAATTATAATTTGACCAGTGTATATTGACGTATTGACCTTGCCATTCAGCCTGCAATGTAAACATGAAATTATAGTTGAAACATTAAAATTAAATAGTGTATAAATAAATTGTGGTTAAAACATATTTGGATTTATAAATATTAGAAAAGATATATAGTATAGTATAGTATATTATATAACATGATTTTACGATAAAAACAATGAAAAATTAAACAGACATTAGTTATTGAAATGAACAAGCATGCACTTTTAATTTTTTTTCTTCTGAAGCTATTGATAAGTGACCACTAGGTGGCCAGGCCTGCTGGTCAAAGACATTCCTTAGGAAACTGTAGACTGTATTTAATGATAGTAATTAACAGTAACCTGTTTGATTGTTTGTTAGTAATTTTGCTTCTTTCTTATTGTTTTATTAATTTCTTATTTTTTGTAGTAATGTTTTCTATAAATTGAGTATTTTAAATTGTTTAACATGCGTGCAGAGTCACCCCATTCATTTGTTACAAAATACGCTGGTTATGACGGGTTACCCAATAATTACCTTTATTTTGTTTTGATTAAATAAAATGTTCTAATGTACAGTTCATGAATTGCAAAAGACGATTGAACCCTAGTTTTTGTTATAAGAAAAGTTACAAATTAGTGTTACCTAGATATTAAGTTTATTTACATACAGGAAATACGTGTCTGACATAGGTTATTTATCATATTCGTATATAATTGAATATTAACAGTGTTTTAGTGTGATGTGTCCAGAAATATTCCACACGCTGACATATATTAATATTATAAAAAACTGATATAATTTTGATAAGATAAGAATAAGAAATAAACTCGTCTTGTTTTAGTTCTTTTCCGAATGTTGACGGTCAAGTCTGACCTGACTCCATTTGTTGGAGAAGTAAGTATGTTATGGTGACATAGTTTATCATGTTGACATAATGTAATACTTGTCAGTACTAAAACATAATCCACCTTATGATATGTGAAAACACTACAAGATTAACACATCGCCTAAATTACTTGTGTGGATATTGCCATTCACAAGACATCATAAAGCTGTATATACTTGCCACAGACCTGACACAAAATAAGATACCTGATTACTTTGATAAATATTAAATACATAGCTATTTATAGGCATCGGATTAATTTTCAGAAAAAAACCGGACTGCCGATCCCGGAAGTGTAGATACAAAACCTTTTCCACTTTGACTTTTTGATCTGGTGTTTGACTAATTAAGCTTTACACAAATGGATTTGATTGATTTGTTCAGATCTCGGAAGTTTGGATCCAAAACCCAAGTGGTTCTCGTCTCGCACAGTGGACAGATATAAACACAAACAATGGTATTGTACATGTTCTGTTTCGCTTTGTATTAATGTTAATTACGTTATTGTTATATTTAAAATATTTCACTACGCCCCTAAAGTAATGAATTGTCATAATTCAGTTGTAAGTCGCTGGAACAAAGTTGGGAATTTTCACATTCACATCATTACATAATTTAATATTGAACTTTGCAGCTGTATTATGAATGCATCATTCATGTCGTTATATACTTTAAATCTACTTTCGATATGTTTATATTTAGCCTTGTTGAATTTGAATTTTGTGAATTGTACAATAGATGTACTGCACATGACGAAGCTGTGATTAATATAACTGTCACTTCTCGTTATTTGGTTTGACATATAATGACATCATTTTCATTGTGTTATATCACAGGTCTTGCCAGCTTTGAGTTTGCGATCTCCGATGACCCCATTCAGGGAATGTGGAAGATCACGGGCATTATAGAAGGCAAACGGACAGTACGGCTATTTGACGTTAAGGAATATGGTATGTGCTGCCACCTGTTGACCAGAGTTATGTTTTCAATAATCTGTCTCTCCGTTCTGTAATGAAACTAATGACTTTTTCAGGGTGAATGACTATGATAGGTGCTGCACCTTGTGACCAACATAGCCTTTTCTCTTGCTCAATGTTTTAATGTTGTAAGCATGTTAGTTACCTTCAATTACATGGGTATGAAATGAATGGAGAGATCCTTATTAAGTACTTATTGTGAAGTTTTTGCTCTGTATGTGCCACACTATGCATGTTTTTGAAAACTACATTTTGTATATATTGTTTGCTTTATGTGTACTTTGGATCAATGGTCGATCGATTTGTCCAAAAATTAAAAATTGTATCCATTACAATGTGGTAGACAGCGCAGACCAACCCATGATGTTGACATTTAAAACATGAAAAAAAGTTATGGTAGCTCTAGTGAACCAAACTATTATAAAGCATTTTAGCCATTTACCCGTCCATTTGTATTGCTATAGTTTTAATATGTAAATATTTGTTGCTATTTAGTGTTGCCAAAGTTTGAGGTGACAGTCAAACCACCGTCCTACGTGCCAGTTGATGTCACTACTGTGGAGGGAGAAGTATGCGCAATGTAAGTACAGTCAACTTCATGCTGAATGATACTGTTAATTTACAAATACAACAACGATATCTAAAGAAGATGTTATGTTGGTACTATGAATAGGTACTGGCAGCCTATGTAATACCCTGTCTCAGCAGTCGGATCGTGGAAAATTGTGCTTTTTCAAGTCGTCGTAACTTCCGTGTTTTCTCATGAAATGAAATAATATATATGTGTACTTGTTGATTGACTTCTTATCTTTCATTTGGGTGTTATCTTGTGTGTGTGTGTGTGTGTGTGTGTGTGTGTGTGTGTGTGTGTGTGTGTGTGTGTGTGTGTGTGTGTGTGTGTGTGTGTGTGTGTGTGTGTGCTTGGAAACACAAGAAAAACAATGATCAACCACAGTATCGTGAACGCGTTTCGCCACGTGAGACGCTTGCCGTCACCGCGTGGCCCGGAGATATTCTATAATTAGAACAATGCTTTGACCTACATCACAGGAAAGAGGAGATTGAGATCTTTCCATTGGTATAAGGCAGTACACCATTTTCTCTTACATTGTAAACGAAACAGCTTTTTTAAATATTTTAAAAGCGATTTTTTAACAGAAATAATAAAAATACCATCCAGGTGTATTTAGAAAGTGCATTACATTTTCTGTCAGTCAAAACATCCGGTTAGTGGCTATGATTGTAAGACGCCACCCGATTGGTCAAAAACTAAGCCCGCAAAGTAGGGCGGGCTTAGTTAGCCCTATAACTACAGGGAATAATTTCATGCATATGCTGACATTAACATATGTAGAGCACTTTTTGGTTGAAATGGGGCCAACACTAGTTCGAGTATGAACGTAGCAAGATGCCGCTAGATGGCATCGCCCGTGCAGCGATAAATTTCTACTACATAAATAGTGATTTATGGCACTCATTTTTTATATCTAGCATCCAGTGAAGGGTGAACTTTTATTTACAAACATGAATGAATGTAAATTCTGCATTTTATTGATATATTTTCATAGACTAGCAGGATGCTTAAAATAGAAAACGGTGCCACCTAGTGAGCATGTTGCAAACCGATACTCATGTTGCACAGTGAACATTTCAAATTAGCTTGTTTAATTGATTAATTACACATGTGTATCTAGTACTATCTACATAAACACAGTCCCTTGATCTATGCAATCTGATATATGACCTGGGGGCAACATTCTGAAGACAAATTGGAGTTGATTGCTTCATGAAATTCAGAGTGACATTTGTGATAGAAAGATGTACGCGACTCTTCTTTTATTTGCTTATTTCAACATTTTATCAGTTTTTAGCACATGGAAAACTGAATTATTTTTCAAAACAATTAAAAAAATGCACTTGACAACTTGCTGAACTCTTCTTCTTGCTGACTTTTATGTTTGGATTGTGACTGGTGATTGTGACTGGTGATTGTGACTGGTGATTGTGACTGGTGATCACTGAATAAAGGACGACTTCGGGTGTTTGGCAGTAAAGTTTTTGTTTGTTGAAAATTTATCTTTTTCTGAACATCAGTGCAGGCATATTTACTTTTTGGCAGCAATGCCAATGAGCCTAATTGTAAAGTAAAGTACATAACTTCCTTTAAGTAATGTCAAAATCTCTTGAAGATAGGTAGAATGGTTCAAATGTTATGATCCACTGAATATGAGGATAAAATGGCATAAATCGAGTACTTTGTAACAAAAGTACTAATTGCACATTTTGCCATTTTTGAAGGAATGCCAGAGCTCTATGGTGTGTGACAGATCTAAAAAAATTGGGTACAGTCTCTACGTATAGTAGGACACTGAGTGATTTAGGAGATGTTGCTGTTGTTTTTATTTTTCATGTACCTACTATGAAGGTCAGTTGGAATTTCATCAAATGTTTTCTTAGAGTTCAGTTGGCTAAAAATACTTTTTTCCTTATGGTGTTGTTTCAAATTAAAAATAAATTAGACCGCATCGACCTGGGCAATATCTCAGGGCTATTGTATTTATTATAGAGAGAGGTCTCCGGCTCTCTCTGTACCAATTGAATGGCCTTTTCTCTCCAGGGATCTACCATTGTTTGATAAGGTGCAATTAAACTGTGTACTGGTTTCTAAGCCATGACTTTCCTTTGCAGGTACACGTACGGTAAGCCAGTGAAAGGCGACTTAAAGCTCAGTCTGTGTTGGTGCTAGCTATACATACAACCGTCGACTTTGCGTCAACATAGTTGACCAGGTTTGTTCAACGTTGAGATGATAAATAATAATTTTGGTTCTTTTATGGCGCAAATTCCTGTACTAGACAGATTAATGTGCTTTACAATAAAATAAAACACATAAAAATGCACACAGACTGGTGTAGCTCAGTTCTTGATTTACTATGAATGAATTTGTCTGATTTACTGTGAATGAATTTGTCTGTACTTTTTATGATATGGCCCCTGCAGGTGGAGTTTGGATGCTTTTGCTGTGGCTCTTTTCTGTTATATATGAAGTTAATGATATGGGTCGAATCCACAGATATTGAAATGTACACAATGACAGGCATTATCCTCATGTGACAGCCCTGAGTGGAGCTTAGCTGTTAGATTGGTAAAAAAAAAAATGAACTTGTATGGTTGTCTATGTCTGCTTGTTAGTTTTGTATACTCAAAAGGAGATTGCCTGTATAGGTTGCATCTCACAAGACTGGTGCAGGTGACTGTGCACAGCGAAAATATTTTGAACAGATTTTCTGGTATTTGCATGCCATTTAACAAAAGCGTCATATTTAAGAAAATATGTAACACTTACGGGTAAACTTGAAGAAAATATGTAACACTTACGGGTAAACTTGACGAAAATATGTAACACTTACCGTTAAACTTTAAGAAAATATGTAACACTTACGGGTAAACTTTAAGAAAATGTGTAACACTTACGGGTAAACTGTAAGAGTTGGCACCTGTTTTTTTAATGGATTTTTAGTTTGTATGTGCATTGATTAGCGTAAGCTAGAAACTGGCACATCAAAGAACTGCTATTATTATTAATATGTGTTCTGTATAAAATAAGTAAATGTGTACTCTTTAGTAGGAAATCTGTTTCTGTTGCTCATTTTGACATGATTTCAGGATCGACAAATCTTTTGTGATATTGTAGTTGAAACTCTTGTGAGGTCTCATCTGAGTCTTCAAGTCACCAGGTTGACCAGGATGACCAGGTTGACCAGGTTGACCAGGATGACCAGGTTGACCAGGTTGACCAGGTTGCTCATTCTATGGTTGTAGTAAACATAAATGTCTCCCTTTGTTTATTGTGGTGGCATTTTCTGCTACAGGTTGATGGCTGCATTAAGTTCAATGTCAACGCATCTCTCCTGATGTTGTCTTCCCGAAACTTTGGCAGATATTATACAAAATTGACAGTGGACGCTTCTGTCACCGAGGAGGCAACAGGTACAATACAGTAGCACTGCATATATTAACTAGTTACCAATATTTGTAAAGCTAAGTACATATGGCGCCAAGTCTACTGCTTTGACGGCAGAACTTCGACAAAATCACAATCTCCAGATTTTTAGCCAAAATCTACCACCAAACCGCAATTTCAAGTAAATAAATGTACTAATTTTGAATGCAATTATGTCACCGAATCTAGTTTCTACAGACATGGCACCAGTGTAAAGTAAATATACCATAAGATTGAAAAATTCTTCTTCTTCCATTGGGGGGACCCCTTCCCACATTCTGTCCCTCAAGGTCTTGGTGCGGTGGCCACAACATCTGTCGCATCATGAAAAGTGGTAGATCTCCATCTTGTTGTGCTACGTTGCTTGGCACCTCCATAAGTGTGGCCAGTCTCTTACACACTGGAATCAAGATCAGGTATGAACAAAAGCCATCATCAGATTAGAAAGGTTACTGAGGATTTAGGGTGGAAATGGTATTAAACAAATATTTCTTGATTTTTTTTGCTGAAAGCAGTTATAATTTTGATGATTTTAAAGTGATGGGAAGTTTGTTCCAGATTTTGGGTGCAGCTACGGAAAAAGTGCATTTACCCAGGTTATGCTTCGCTCTGGGAACAAAAAGCTGTTGAGATAGATGCTATACATGTTATTGATTAGTAATGCCAAAGTTCTGTCTGATAGGTGTTACACTGAATGGCACTGCTAATTCTGAAATCACACAGCAACTACTGACGATAGCGTTCAAACCATACTCCCCCAACTTCTTCAAACCAGGACTGCCCTACTATGGAAAGGTTGGCGTGTTTTTCGTGAAGTCTCCTGTATCAATATGTCTGAAGATGTTTAAAGGTTGTGATACGGTTGCTATGTGACCTTGTCTTGTACTCCATAACAAAGCTAATGTAATACACTTAAAACTGCCTCCACAAGTTGATTAACTCATCCTTTTTAGTATAATTTCTCGAAAAATCAAACCTATCAAGTATCCACGATGACATGTAAGCTTGTTTGTGCAAATGTGTTATTTAGTTTTTATTTAGTTTTTATGTTGTATTGTTTATTGTGTTTCTCAGTGTTCAAAACTAATACTAAAAGTCAACCAGGCAATTACACACTGTGAGAAAGTATGATTTTGCTAACCAGCAAATATAAATTTAAGCATGTGTCAGCAAAACTTTCATAGTCTGCAAACGTCTCGTTGTCTCTGTTCATATAAATGTTTTGAAGGGTGGAAAAAAATTATTTTTGTGGTACAATAGGGATCAACCTACAGTTACATTTCCCATTGGTGACCAGGTTATAAGAATACGGGACCATCAAAAATTCTGCAACTTCTTATCTGCCGTTGTCATCATTTCATTGACACGCTGGCTGAGTTTTGTCAAAATCACAACTATTTTAAAATGGCTGAACGTGCCATACCCGTCAATGTTGACCAATTTCTGCATGAATTACTATGCATTCGTGCTTTGTGGTGAAAAAATTGCCAACAATTCTTCCACCTATTAAAATCATCTAAAAATCCAGTTACACTGTCAACAAGTCCTACCAGCAAACATGGCAATGTCCGTGATCAAAGGCACTTGAGTCAGATGATATGAATTTTTAAAAACTTCCTATATCCAAACTTACTATGCCCTACATTCGTCTGTTGCACACCAGGAAGTCTAACCGACGCATGATCCCAATACTGTGCATATTTGTTTGTGTGTTGTTTTATGTGATAAAATACTGCAAAGGTGCATATTTTTACATGATGTATTTGTTTTGTGATGCTATACTGTAAACTTGCATATTTGTTTCTATGTTGTATTTTTTAGTGTGATACGATACTGTGAAGGTGTGTATTTGTTTCTACAGTGTTTCGCGACAAAACCAGACGGAACGCCAGCCCCAAGGGAACTGGTAACACTCAAAGTGATGGACAACTCCAGGAATTCTGACACGACGATGGTGTACAACTACACAACGGACGGGCAGGGACAATTCTACTTCAAACTTCCTGCGTTTCAACCCAGAACCAAAAGCTTTACCATCCACGTGTGTACAACAGATTTGCCCATCTCCTTCTTTTGAATAATCGTAGTGTTGTCCAAAAACAAATGGTTGTTAAGTTTGTTAAGATAATTGTTTTGGGCATAGGGTGAATGAGGGGGTTGATCTTTTTGTCATATATTGTACACTCACATTTTTGAGAAAATTTGGATTTTCTTATATATCTGTGCCAAAGACAATATGTTTAATTTGTGACTATTATGGTGACAGGCTGCCATCGATCCAATATAAATGTATGTAACTGTGTGATCTAAGTCTGCTTCCATATGTAAGACAATCTATTATATAAAACAAAGTGTATGTTTGTTTGTCTGCTCTGTCTTATGCATGGCTGCATTTGTGAATCGATCTGGACGACACTTTACAAGGTGACCCAAGGGGCCTTTNATGAAAATATTAATTTCAATATCAGGCGGACGGATCTGGAATATCATGTCATTTGTTTTTGACAGGGTCTGTGTTGGTTTGTTAACAGCAAACGATTCAGCCAATTTGGCAAGTACCTCATTTATCATGCCTTGTAGTTGTTTTAAATTATTACCAGCGCAAAATATATTTGTGTCATCCGCAAAGAGTATAAATTTAGCTAGTTTTGATACGTTACAAATATCATTAATATAGAGTACACATATTTTTTGACCTATAATGGATACCTGAGGTACCCCAAGTGTTACACTTAACAGCTCCGATGCGCACCTATTTATTTCAACCAATTGCTTCCTGTTGGTGAGGTAACTTTTCGTCCAGTCATTTCCAACTCCACGTCAACTGTTTGATAGTTCGTGGTTCGCTGTATCGAAGGCCTTTTTTAAGATCAATGAATACACCAATAGCGTGTTTCTTATTGTCCGTTACATTTAAAATGTCCTCTATTAATTCCATTACAGCATGTGATATGGATATAGCTTTACGAAAACCGTACTAACTTGAATTTAGTATATCCTAAGCATTGATAAAGTTGTCTAACCTATTGAGGAACAGTTTCTAAATTCTTTTTCAAAATTGTGGCCAAAGATAAGTTGGTCTATAATTTCCTATGTCCGCTTTGGCACCACTTCTGAATATAGGTGTTATCTTGGCTGTCTTAATCCTAGAGGGGAACACACCAGTCTTAAACGAATTATTACAAATGTGCGTGATAGGTTTATATATAACGGGTATGACATTGGCTACAATATCCATGCTAACATTTAAACAATCTGTAGATTATTTTCGTGTACACGCCTTTACAGTATTAATAACCTCTTCCTCATCACCGGGTTTTAAATACAGACAGTTTCCGATCCTGCCTCCTAAATAATCATAAATAGAGAAATTTCCATAAGAATTTTTTTCTGCTAATTTGTAACTTATATTTGTGAAGAACTTATTTAATTAATTTGCATTATCTTTATTGGTGTAAATGTCTTTGTTTCCACATTTTATATGGATAGGATATATAGATGAACGTTGTTTAAGAATTACAGTGTTCAATATCGCACATGTTTCTTTAATGTCTCCTCTCTTTTCTGCTAGCAATTTACTTTAATACGCCTTTCCGGTGGATCTTAATATAGAAGTTAGTTTGTTTTTGTATCAAGATTTCGGTTCTATCCCGAAGAAATAATCTGTAAATATTCTTCTTCTTACGACATGCGTTTTTTAAGCCGTTGGACAACCAAGGTTTTTTCTACAAGTATTCTTAATCTTTACTTTCTTAGCTGGGCAATAAAGGTTGTACAATGTATTGAATGTATTGATAAAATCAGCATACGCGATGTTAACGTCATCGAAACGCAACACGCTTTCCCACAGTTCGTGCTTCAAACTTTCCATAAACATAAGTACACTGTCCTCTTTCTTACATTTCTAAACGTCTTAGACTTTTTTTTACGTTTATATTTACATAATACAAATATTGGCAAGTGGTCACTAATGTCAGTAATTAGTAACCCGCTATCAGCAGAGTAACTGATTTTGTTGGTAAATATATTATCTATTATTAAGACCAACGTATCAGGGAACTCAAATAGAATAATATCATCAACACTGCCGAATTCTTTGAAAGAGCAAATGCAAAACCAATCAAGTTAACACTGTTATAAAAAAGATATTCCATGTTCATAGAATGTTGTTAACAAGGACACCAAGACATGCATTGTACTGGAGACCATCCGGACAAAGGAAAAGAGGACGTCCAAAAGAAATCAAGTTAACACTGTTATAAAAAAGATATTCCATGTTCATAGAATGTTGCTAACAAGGACACCAAGACATGCATTGTACTGGAGACCATCCGGACAAAGGAAAAGAGGACGTCCAAAAGAAATCAAGTTAACACTGTTATAAAGAAGATATTCCATGTTCATAGAATGTTGTTAACAAGAACACCAAGACATGCATTTTACTGGAGACCATCCGGACAAAGGAAAAGAGGACGTCCAAAAGAAATCAAGTTAACACTATTATAAAGAAGATATTCCATGTTCATAGAATGTTGTTAACAAGAACACCAAGACATGCATTGTACTGGAGACCATCCGGACAAAAGAAAAGAGGACGTCCAAAAGAAAACAAGTTAACACTATTATAAAGAAGATATTCCATGTTAATAGAATGTTGTTAACAAGAACACCAAGAAATGCATTGTACTGGAGACCATCCGGACAAGGGAAAAGAGGACGCCCAAAAGAAACTTACCGACGAATCATAGAGAGTGACGCACACAACCAGAAAATACAGACACATGACCCAGAAAAAATGGCTGATGATAGGAATAAATGGCATAAATTGTTCTCTGTGTTGTGTGCCTAACCTCGCAGGAACGAGTAAGCAAGTTTTTAAAAAGGAAAAAGCTGTGTTTCCCGGCCGAAAGAAGTAATGTTGACACCTATTGCATAGTTATACACAATATCATGATGAAGTTGCTGTGTTTAGTTATTATGTTTCTTCGCAGATTATATTAGTAGAAATGGAATTCGTCGTGCAAAACTATTTACTTGTGCATTCACGAGGCTGACCCAAATAGTACGGTCGTTTGTGTGTGCGTAGGTAGTTTGCGGAAGAGCTAGCTTGGCCGTGTTATCGTCGCAGTCACGACCATACATTATAAATATGTATCGAGAAATGACTAAGACACGGTTGAGTAGGCATGATAAGCAATTTATCAATGTTGACATTGTTCCCACCAGTTTTCATCTTCCACCGCCATTATCACGTCCCTCATTACGCAGTCTTCCCATCTTAATTGTGGTCTGCCTCTCTTCCTGTGACCTCGCTGTTTCACCGCCTCTGCTCTCTTTCGTAGTCGGCCCGCCTCCATCTTCACCAAGTGAGCTGGCCACATCATCTGATATAACCACTTAAACTGGCACCTTTTGTAGCTGAGCTTCGCCCATAAGAGATGGTCGCATAAGTCCAAAAACGTACAGCATTACGTATTGGTGGGTGGTGGTTTGGTCGTCACCACGTTTCGCGGGACAAATGAATCCTAGCAGCAACAGTGGTACTATCTAACGAGTGAAACGGGAATTAATATATTATATTATTTCCATAGTGGATATCAGAACTGAGAAACATGGTGGGAAATGTCTTGGTAGCCATGTAAAGTCAGTTGAATCTGTTTGTTGGCATTTCTGCTTGCATGTCCTGATTTTTTTTTTATTATACTATTTTATATTTTATTTCGATATTTGAATACATTGAATAAAAACAAAAATAGGGATGGAGGTACACACTTTTGTGGGGGTCCTTACAGCCTGCGCGAATGACGAATATCCAGACTTGTGGTATTGACTATGAAGGTAACCCCACACCTCAACGTTTACGTAACTATCTATACGTTTGAGCATAAGCATTCACATATAGAAAGATGTACATCAAACTCAAAGCTGCCCACAAGTGGCTCCACTAACCATTTTACCAGATTCTGCACGTCTTTATTTTATTTTGTAAACTCCTATTTTTGTCAAGAAATATCTGTTTCAATTGCAAACAATGACACAATTGTGGATAGTGTCTGTATTTAAAATATGTCTAGAAACATAAGAACGTTCGTTTTATTTGACACTCAATTGCCTGTTGCAATGACGTAAACAACAATGACGTAAACAATAATGACGTAAACAAACAATGACTTAAACAACAATGACGTTGCACAGCAAGCATTTTTTATGTCACTCCGCAACTGGTAATTTTGAATTGATAATCAACATGAGTGTTTGTTGTGTAGGTGTTTCTGTAATATAGTAATGCCATGAGTGTGTGTTGTGTAGGTGTTTCCCCACATTTCACAGCAATATCTTAACTGTGGTAAAAACAAAGAACAATATAATATATAATATATATATACATTCCATTTCGATCAAAGAGACAATTTGCCTTATAAATGACTGCTGCAACTTTTGACAGTTTTAATCTGACCTGATTTATTTGATGTTTCCAGTTTAGAGATTCATCAATATATACTATAAATGTACTCTGGTTATTTTTTGATTATTAATGGACATATTAAATTCAATATCAAGCGGACGGTTGTGGAATATCATGTAATTTGTTTTTGACAGGTTCATTGTTAGTTTTTTGACAGCAAACCATTTAGCCAATTTGGCAAATACCCCATTTATCATGCCTTGTAATTCTTTTAAATTATTACCAGCACAAAATATATTTGTGTCATCCGCAAAGAGTATACATTTTGCTAGTTTTGATACGTTACAAATATCATTAATATAGAGTACACATTGTTTTGAACCTATAATGGATCCGTGAGGAAGTGTTACATTTAACAGCTCCGAGGCGCACCTATTTACTTCTACCAATTGCTTCCTGTTGGTGAGGTAAGTTTTCTTAGAAATAATGTCCAACTCCACGCACGTCATAGAAATTCAACTGTTTGATAAGTTGTTCGTGGTCCACTGTATCGAAGGCCTTTTTTAAAATCAATGAATACACCAATAGCATGTTTCTTATTGTCCGTTTCATTTGAAATTTCCTCTACTAATTCCATTACGGCATGCGATGTGGACATAGCTTTACGGAACCCGTACTAACTTGAATTTAGTATGTCCTTAGAGTTGATAAAGTTGTATAACCTACCGAGGAACAGTTTCTCAAAAAATTTAGAAAATTGTGGCAAAAGAGAAGTTGGTCTATCATTTCCTATATCCGCTTTGGCACCACTTCTGAATATAAGTTTTATCTTGGCTATCTTCATTCTAGAGGGGAACACACCAGTCTTAAACGAATTATTACAAATGTGCGTGAGAGGTTTGGATATAACGGGTATGATATTGGCTACAATATCCAGGCTAACATCTTCAAAATCTGTAGATTATTTTCGTGTACACGCCTTTACAGTATTAATAACCTCTTCCTCATCAGTGGGTTTTAAATATAGACAGTTTCCGAACCTGCCCCCTAAATAATCGTGAATAGAGAAAAGAGAATGTATTAAATGTATTGATAAAATCAGCATACGCGATGTTAACGTCATCCAAACGCAACACGCGTTCCCATTGTTCTTGCTTCAAACTTTCCATAAACATAAGTACATTCTCCCCTTTCAGGCTTCTTACAATTCTAAACGTCTTAGAATAATTTTTCAAGTTTATATTTATATAATACAAATATTGGCAAGTGGTCACTAATGTCAGTGATTAGTAACCCGCTATCAGCAGGGTAATTGATTTGGTTGGTATATTTACCAAATGTACTATCTATTACGGTTAACGAGTTGATAGTAATTCGGCTCGGTCTTACTATTAAAGGATATAATCCTTGACCATACATGCATTATAGAAACCGCTTTGTTCCGGTGTGTATTTCCTGTTTAAGTAAATCAATATTAAAGTCACCACAAACAAATTTGGTTTTACTCAGGTTGGCATATGTAAGTAACTGGTCCATGTACTCAAAGAATCTCTCTATGTCTCAACCCGGAGTTATATAGACACAGCTCACAATTATATTTTTGTGTTTTTGCATGTCTAATTTGTACGGAGTATGCAATTAAATATTTGATTTATGAATAGTGCGACACCTCCTTTTTCTGTTTGCCCTAGCGACGTGAAAAACTTCATATCCGTTTAATAAAATGTCTTCAGTTGTGTTCGGTTCAGCCCAAGTCTCCGAAATGGCTATTATGTCAAACGATAGTTTAAAATCATCAAGATACTCCTTAATTTTCTGGCAATTCTTATTTAAGCTTCTAGCATTGAAATGCATAAGTGAAAAGTCACTATCGGATTTGACATTACATGCAAATTGTCGATCGCTATAGTATTTACATTTAGTATGCGTGCTCTGGTTAACGTTATTGTATGGCTCAACATTGTACAAGGCATCGGTGGGCCACAAATTGTCGTAATCATACAATTCAAAGTTAATATCTGAATGTGTGCCCAATAATATGGGTAATTCTAAAGTAGCATTAAATGTAATATCGTTTTTATCGAAATTATCAAGTAATAGAAGTACTTTTACTTCGTTACGTGCCAACCCTGCTACCAAGTGACTTGGACCCCACCCACAAGGGAGCAAGGGAGCAAGGGGAAGAAAAAGGTTGACTACAGGAAGTCATCTTTCGGAACTTTGACTCTTATGGAAATTCACCACGTATAATGTATGTCTGTAACAAATTATAGCGCACAGGGACATTCTAGACGTATGACACCTTCATCAAACTGTAAAGCATTATATAAGCTCACATCTTTAGTGTGACGTTCTCTCATATGAACATCAGTACTTGAAAGAATTACAATGTCAGGAAAGACGCACACGAATTGTACAGTCAAACCCGGGAAGACATTACTAGGCCAAATGATGTTAATAACGTTTTAACTGTACTATTATATAAAGCAACGATAATACGATATCATGTTGTCACGCGTCTGTGTTATTGCTATGATTAATTCAACATGGCGTAGGTCATGTAAAATGTCTCCACACCTAAGCCTTCGGCGTTGTCATCGCCTTCAGCAGATATAACCGGATCATAGAGGAGGCTGCTGTTGAATCACGAGAAACGCACGATGATAAGAGACATTTCGTTTGTGTCAATCTTCGGCTAGGTTTCGGCAATATCTGACCAGTTACCGGTGTCTTTCTGAAATTACCAAACGGAAGATTGTCATGATTTTTGGATTTGAGAACTTTAACATGTGTGGAGGGTGTGGAGGTAACATGTTGGATATAGGAAGTTTTGTCCGCAGCCAGAAGGGGTAGAGGGGAGAATCGAGACAGTTCTGAGAGAACAGAGATGGGGCTCTAGTCAGTCCGACTGTCAGTTTATGCGGTGTCCGCATTAAAAGTAACGAGAGCTAACCAGTAACGTGAGCCAGCCAGTAAGGGCTGCACATTTGAAGTAACGAGAGCTAACCAGTAACGTGAGCCAGCCAGTGACGGCTGCACATTCAAAGTAACGAGAGCTAACCAGTAACGTGAGCCAGCCAGTGACGGCTGCAGATTTGCTGTGACGGTTGTCGCGCGATATACTATACTCGCGGAAGATATTACCCGGAGGTATGTAAATGTCACATTCTGTTTAAATGCATAATTTATTATATATGTCATCATTTGGTGACAATCGATGTTTTAGATAGGGTATTATGCCGGGGAATGGGTCTGACATGATAAAAGGGCGGGGTTGATCTGTAATGGAACTTGATTATTTGTGACTACATATATGTTACGTTTAGTAGTCACGATATCGAATCACTGCACGTATATTATTTTATTGGGTAATGGTATGGTATAATGTGTATGTAGAGAAGGGTATTCGCTCGGATATACTGTTCCGAGAATATATATATATATATATATATATATATATATATATATATATATATATATATATATATATATATATTGTTTGTGATGGGTGTCAAGACCATGTATGATAATGGTGTGACCAATACCGCTTCAAAGGGTAATATTACCCTTGTATATTCACTATGTGTGGATAAGCATTTTAATGTCATTGGTGATTATTATTTATCCTAGTTTGGTGATTTGAAGGTTATTCACTACAGCGAATATTGATTTGAACTTCTTTTAAATAGAGAGTAGCTGACGAGACCTATGTTCTCTTTGTAAGCTAGAATTATTATAAATAGTGATCTTTGTTATTCCGTTGAATAGTTCGAAGTATTATTGTTCTTATTGTATATTCATGTATATTATCATTTAGTACCTTCTCTTATTAATAAATTATGAGAAAGTCCATGGTTTTCGTTGATGATATCCCTTTCATACCCTACCCTGAATCCAAATACAAAATCAGCTTTACCTGGCGTTCTTGACAAAGACACGTTCAGATATAGTAGAATAAATACCAGGTTCTAGGTCAAGTAGATGGGCACTGATGATATATCCTAGTTATGTGTATGGCAATGTCCAATACGTGTAATATAATCTTACTTTCGAGCTAATGGTTTTACAAGGCACTGTGTTGGATGTATTACTGTGATTTTCTTGCTATAGATGATCACTGTGACGTCTGAGTCTAGATTGGGTTGAACCTATGAACATGACAATTAATTTATCCATGTGTTTTTCTATGTAAATTGGGCGCACTTGTTTTTCAGATATGAATAAATAATGATTTATAGTTTAAGTAATATCCGCAGTTGGTTTAATTAAAAAGTGCGTATTTTTTTTCGAATCATCGAAACATTTACTTTAGTCTAAAGATCTGGTAAGGCTCAAAATAGTGGATATCCAAAACGGTAAACACTTTATGGGGTCAAGGTTGATCATGGGCGTGACTTCCATCCTCTCGCCAATCACATGACAAAGTTATATATATATATATATATATATATATATA
>SDWI01002148.1:11207-21233 GCA_009193005.1 Lamellibrachia luymesi
ATATATATATATATATATATATATATATATATGTGTGTTATGACAATATGTGTGTGTGTATATACAACATTGACAAATATCAAGAGTATCAGATTTAATAGATAAATAAAAGCTAATACCAAGATAAAAATAAGGGTATGCTTATTAAGACATCCATGAGTTCAAGATCATGTCTTCTTTCTATTTAAAATCTTCTAATCTATTTAAAATGGTATTCATGTCTTGTGCCTTCCAGAATGTTCATCATACTGCGCAACATGCACGGATGAGAAGAAAGATGGGGTGATGGTGTGTGACACGTGTAACCCACGCTTCGAGCTCAATGATGATGTATGTGCTGCGTGCCCAGCCAACTGTCTGGAGTGCAGTGAAAGTAATGGCGCCATGATCTGTTCCACCTGCGAGAACCACTACGTTGTGATGGATGACAAGACCTGCAGCGGTAAGTATCAGAGCACCGCTGCACTAGGAGTATCAGAGCACTGCTTCACTAAGAGTATCAGAGCACTGCTACACTAAGAGTATCAGAGCACCACTGCACTAAAAGTATCAGAACACTACTACACTAAGAGAATCAGAGTGTGTGGGAATTTTTAAGAAAGGTCTTAAAAAGATCATAAATTTGATTTCACCAAACTTGGCTGGAGGTTATAATTCAACAAAGGTGGAATGGATTGCATATCGATGAGTAATATTCTTCTATATTCAAATGATACAGTTTGATCACCAAATATCATGGAAAAATTTCTTAAATTTTCAAAGTATTGTTCATAAAAATGTCTAAATTCACAGCCGCACACGCTGTGTGTTAGAGCATGGTTGCAGTAAGTAACTGAGTGTGTGCAACTGTGCTTATACCCCAGAGTATGTTGGATGAAAAACAATATTGTGGAGAATATAGTCATTTACACATCTAATACTAATTACGATTGCATTTTTTTAATGAAACACATATTTAGGTTTCACGGAGAATGTATTTGAATTAACTTTTAGTGTATTGAATAGGAAGGAATGTAAATGATACATCTATATTCTGTTTTCTATACATAATTTTTTTAGCAAAGCAGCGGCTGACCTGTGGATAAGGAAACCATTACTTTATGGAGAGTGCAATTCTTACTCTACATTCAACCAAATGAGACAATATAAATGATACAATATATATACTTTGTCCCTATGTCTATTACAAATACTAACATCACTTATAATATAGCAACACCCTGAATTAAGAAGATTAGAAATTGCTAAATGTAGTTGTGCAGATAGCACGTTTGATAGAGTGAAGTAGTAATAAACAAACGATAATCATTTATCCTGCTCAGCTTGCCCGCCCCGATGTGACAAGTGCTCACAGACAGGAGGCACCATCACATGTGACACCTGTCAATCAGACTATGTCATGGACAAGGACAAGGCTTGCAAGAGTAAGTACATGACTTTGTTTACAACTGTGACTAATTGGTTGCTTGTCCTGTTTCTTATATTCACCCCAAAACATTCAAATTACACGGTCAAAGTACCCTTAGGTATATTTTATAAATTTTATTATTTTTATAGTATATTGAAACACATTTGTGTGGTTAAGATGTTAGAAGAGACATAGTTTGTACCATGAAACATTATTTTGCAATAAAGACAGTCAGACAACAACTATGATGACAATATGGTGTATCAGACTACAACTATGATGACAATATGGTGTATTGGTCCTCTTCATCAAAACATCAGTTACTAAACACCTTTTGTTTTGGCATAATTTATCCAGGCATTTACACATGCATCTATAACAATATGTCGAAATCAAGCAGTTTCTTACATAACAAAGTCACAGCACAGCTGTTGCAGTTCCATCTGATCCTACCAGACATACGCTATAATTGTACACCATCGAAGAACGGAATTGAGATAGCAAATTTTTTTTTTTATTGCTGTTACTTTATGCTGTCCGCTGGCTTGTTTGTAGCCTGCTCAGAGGTATTTGAACACTGCAAAACTTGCACAAGCGCTGACAACGACGGCAAACATGTTTGCAACGATTGTTACCCTGGATTCACCCTCAAGGATGACAAATCTGCTTGTCTCTGTAAGTGCAAACCTGCATTCAGTTTTGTATCGTTCACTTGTCAGAGAAAGTTGACACGTTGAATAACAAACTCACTCAAAATAAATAGAACCACCGATCATGTTTATTTATAAAACAGCATCAATAAATGGAACCACCGATCATGTTTATGTATAAAACAGCATAAATAAAGGTTAACTAGAAATTTACGCAACAATTTATGTAATGTTCCTGGAGCAATACATGTCTTAAAAGCAAAAATGATTACGTTATATAAACCTTTAGAAAACATTGTGATTTGCGAACATAGTACTCGTTCAAAAAAGTTTTTTTAAGTAAAGAATACACTCTCCTAAACATATATTTACCAACACATTGTTGGTAAATATATGTTTAGGAGAGTGCTGATCAAGCAGGGCAGCCTTATTAGAAACTCACTTGGTATGTCGTTGATAAATTTAATGAAGTCAAGTGGCTACAGTCTCTGTTGTATTTTCTTGCAGCCTGTGACAGTCTGGACAACTGTGGTGAGTGCAAGGACGATGCTCTGGTGTGTGAGATATGCTCCAGTGGTTACACAGCCAATGATGACAAGAATGAGTGTGGAGGTGAGTGAGTCAAGTAAACACACCCATTCGAGGCTGTTCCACCACTGAACCTCTCCCCCACTACAATAATAATTTATATACCCCCTGAATGCACTTAAAATAAAATGCTCTCATGCACTACGTCAGATTGCAAGGTGGATGTAATATTCAACATTAAAATCAAATAATCATAGTAACGTGCATGACCTTCCTTTATTCGGCATATAAAGTTGGCATAATTCTTAGAGTAAAATTTTCAATTGTCGTAACCAAAATGATTAGATTGACTGACAACTAATAACAAAATGATTAGAGTGACAACTAATAACAATAAGAAATGTTGACACTAACTTTCCTGCTGTGTTTGTTGATAACGAGACTTCCTTGTGTACAATTGGTTCTTCTTGTGCATACAGTGATATGCTACGAGTGCAAAGGGTCAGGATGTGACAGTCTCAGCAATGACGAGTCCTCCCTGTGTCTCATCAACTCTGGCCAGGGTTGCTGGGTGAGTAGCAACATTTACACACTACAATATTTCAGGGATGAAACAACCATATGGCTGTGTGCACTCTATGCTATAGACTAATCTCACTAATAATATTTGTAAATTGTGTGAAAATCTGCAAGTTTTATATGACCCTGTGGTAGCACACAGGCCTAACAGAGGTGTGGCTCAACAATCTAATACTCACGTGGTGTCATAAGACATATGGTCAACTTCTGTGTGTCCACTTAGTTGTACAAATGAGTAGTTCACAAGACACATTGACAGAAATTCTGATTGAATAAGTAATAAAATCCCTGCCTTGTATCGCCGTTGGAATGAATGAATGAATCAAATGACATAGAGAATAAACAGTTTAGGACCAAGTATTGTGGGACTCCACACTTTATTGTTTGGATATGCTAACAAATTGGCTGCGATTATCCAAGTAACTTGTAATCCAATTATGAGCAATTCCACGAATGCCGGACAGTTCTAGCTTTCTACACGTTTAAAGGTCCTTTGTCAATTCAAGTTTTTGCTCGTCTTTTTATAGAGTTATTTCACATGCAATCAAACCTATGTAGTATCACCTATGACACGCTAGCTTGTTTGTACCAATGTGTTAATTAGTTTTAATTAAATCATGGGACAAACTATTAAATTAAATTCAGCAAAAACGGGGCAAAAGTGGTCCTGCTGTATGCGTTATGCTATGCAAGTTATCTGACCTAATGATCAAAGTCAATTTGTTTGATGATTTAACAAAACTGGTCCTGCTGTATGCGTTATGCTATGCAAGTTATCTGACCTAATGATCAAAGTCAATTTGTTTGATGATTTAACAAAACTAGTCCTGCTGTATGCGTTATGCTATGCAAGTTATCTGACCTAATGATCAAAGTCAATTCGTTTGATGATTTAACAAAACTGGTCCTGCTGTATGCGCTATGTTATGCATGTTCTCTGATCTAATGATCAAAGTCAATTCATTTGATGATTTAACAAAAGTAACATCAAATGAACCTGATTCACAATGGGCTAAAGGAAGTTTTTGAAGGATTTAATTGTAAAGTGTTATTATACTGCTGATGATGTTATCATTACTATACATGTACATATCAGATGTACTTCGCATCACAATATGTGCATGTGACACTTAGGGTTATGATTTGTCACCAGATGGAGATGATGGAAGTCGACGGCGTGAAGACACACACTCGCACATGCTCCAATGTTACCTGCTCCAGCACCTATGATGAAGAGTATTGCCAGGAGGCATCTGGCAAGAAAGTATGTGTCTACTCACTCCTTCCCAGCCTCTCGATATGGCTGGAGGTCTCACACTTTTTGGTCATTTTTCAAACTACTCCCGATTTCCAAAACAAATCTCCCGTTTTTTTTATATTTGATTTTACTGTTTTTTTCTTTTTTAACTTGATTAAGTTGATTTACTTATATTAATGTGTTTTGGATATAAAAAAAATTAATAAAGCATGAAAGTCGTTTCACTTGAAAATGTTTGTGTTTTTTGTGGACCCTGGATATAGAAACTCTTTAAAGTTAACTCATCAATCAGAGTTGTTGGGTAATTTGGGTCAAATACATTTGATAGATGGTAGATAGTGCCACCAAAGAACACTTTTTAACATCCTTAAAAAAAATTTGTTGCTATTTACTTGTGCAATCTTGTCATTCATAAATGTGTCATTTATAAATGACACATTTTCCAAGAAGCATGGTTTTTTATAACCGTCCCCTTTTAACTGCAATGCAGTACTGTCCACAATAGGTCGAACAAATATACTATAAATAATATAAATACCAAAAAAGATGTGACTATACTTTTGTTTCAGTTAAAAATTCAAAGTAATTAAAAACAGTCATCACCACAAATTTAGTTAACAATAAATAAATGTGCATCTTAGTTCAAGAACTTAGTTCACGAACTTAGGCACTACATATGACATGCCCCAGATAGATAAACCGACTGAAGTATGTTGTAATCTTATTAGGTTAACAATTATCAATAAATACCTGATGTAAATACAGAGTTGTTAAATTTAAGTATCTTGGTTAACATCTGTCTACTCTGAAACACTGTGGCTAATTAAAATGTTGCTGTGACTTCATCGTGGTCTACATATTGGTTCGATGCTGACCAAACCTAAACCACTGATTCTTTGACTTTGTAGGAATGCAAGCAGTGCTGTAGCTCCAACAACTGCAACAACAAGGTGTTGACTGGCGCAGCCTCCGGGTTCCTGCGTGGAGGATTCTGGGTGAAAGTGAATCTTGCGATAGCATCACTTATCACCTACTCCTTCAGCATGCTGCTCCTGTAGTGAGGAAACCTGCTCCATCAACGAGCTGCTCCTGTAGTGAGACAAATGGAGAACAGAAGCAGCAAGAAGATGGTTGATATCAACGATGACGACCAACATGAGTGAAATGACACTGTAGTTTTCACAGCAGGCACGTAACACACAGTTAGAGTACATGTGAGCAACGCCCGCATGTTCTGTGACTGCGCTTGTAGACTTCATATTGCACAGAAAAAACAAAAATAAAAACAAAAATTATAACCTCTACCAGAAGTGTTCTAGGAAGAGGAAAGTGGCATTAATGTTAACCATGGCTCCTTATCATTATGCCAGCATTGTGTTGTCTACCTTTATGTCTAAAGGTATACTGCAGAACTTGTGATATCCTTCTTTAACCTGTTGTAGTTAGTAATCAAGATAATATAGAGACAAGAGATGACCAGACAAATTACATAAACTAGACTTTCATTCGGCAATCCTTTTAACATTAACTGGTATAAAACAATTGACACCGTGGCGATATAGTTATCTATATGCAATTTATAATTGGCCCTTTCTTCTGGTCATGTTTNTCCTAGTGTTATGTGGTTCTATATGAGACCTGGAGAGGATCCACATCAAAACATATGATGTTCTATATTACACTTTGTAATGAACACTCTAATTCAGACTTTGTATGGTTCCACATAAGACTTTGTGGTTCCACATGAGATTTTGTGGTTCCACATAAGACTTTGTGGTTCCACGTTAGACTTTGTGGTTGCACATGACACTTTGTGTGGTTCCACACGAGATATTGTGGTTCCACATGAGACTTTGTAGAACACAGACACTACAGCCAGACACCTGGGGACATGGTAATATGGAACTGGTAACAAGTCAGAGTGTCAACATTTCATAAAGTTACTTACTTTATCATGCACTGTTAGGTCCTCAGTAACATTGATACAACATGTGTGTGTATACGAATGATTGGAGTTCATCCTTTTACCAAGGATAACAAACTATGTCAGTTTGAGATTCAGTGTCACTCGTGTTGCCAATCTCGCTTTATCCAACTCCTTTTTCCTCCTCTTCATCGCGGAACGCAACGGTGCACGCACAGCCCGCCTGTCACTGTAACAGAATGCTGCCATTCTGACGTTTTTACTTTCCCCGGTATTGTAGCACAATTGTAGGTTGTGTGGAGATTATCTGCAGAATCTGCCAAGGCTGCACTACCGCTGTGTAGCTGTCCAGCTTTGAACTCGATGGCATAGATTTAACCTTGAATCCTGCTATTATGTCGTCTCTAAGCAACTATAGACACTTTTTAGAGTAGATGCACCGTGTTATGTTTGACTAAACATGGATTTGTTTCTCTCATTTTATTGTGATGTTGCAGAACAGTTATGAGTGGCGCACAGCCGCAAACACACTTTTCTGTGACATGTTCCACGCTTCGTGTTGAACAGAAACTAACATCACCATGTTTAGTCAATGTTTTGCACTGACAGACCAAGAGGCAGTTGCCATGGATACACAGAGTGGATGGCTACCGTGGATTGTGTGACTTGTCAAATGCAACATTTTGATACTTGACCCTCTACTTCTCTTAACTTACATTGTTACAAACTATTTCAACTAATCAGAAGAGTTAATATCAATCGGCTTATTTGCATAACTCAATGAACTATTAATTATACCAGATTGTTAAGGATAATTTTTAAATGGATAAGTGTGTTGTTTCGTTAGCCTGCTAATGCATGATGTACTGTTTTAATGCAGTACAGATAATTGGCCAGTTGTACAGAAACAACCAGTAACATGTTGGCATTCTGACATCTTTACTTTCCCCGGTATTGCAGCACAGCTGTAGGTTGTGTGGAGATTATCTGCAGAATCTGCCAGTGCTGCACAACCGCTGTGTAGCTGTCCACTTTTGAATTCGATGGCATAGATTTAACCTTGAATCCTGCTGTTATGTCGTCTATAAACTCTTTAGAAGTGTATTTTATAGCACTGTTTTCATAATGGTAAATTGTTAAATTTTTAACAAAGCAGGGATTTGGTTACAAATACAAATTTGACCAGTAAATGTGAAATTTAGATTAAACCGATTGATTTTTGGTTATAATAGCGTATACCAGGTAAATAGAATTTCTTAATTTGTACAACGTATGTTCTCTATCCTATTATTTGAAGAAATATTTTTCATATTCAATATTTAACACAGAAGTGGTTTTTATGTCATTCGATGTAGTATATTGTTATCTTATGAAAACATGTTAGTAAATGGTTTACAGTTGTCATATGTACAATTTATAGGAGCCATTTAGTATGAATCTGTGTGTTCGCATCTCTGTGGTCAGGGTAAAAGTGTTGCATTACCGACACAGAAAAAAAATTGTGACAGGTTAGGTTTGTCAAACAATGTCAAAGCATGACGTTTTTGTGTGTTTGTGTTCCTTATTGGTAGGGTCATGTGACCAGCTAGCTGTTTCCGCACAGTGGTGAATAGCAGCTGTTTTGACTCAACTCTAGGTTGAATGTACACGAAAAGTTTGATGTTGTCTGAATAAATTGCTGTCTACATATGTTTGTTTGTTTGTTGCTCTTGTGGTCTGTGATCATCATCACGAACCCACAGAATGCTTGGTTGTATTCTTGTAGGGGAAAGGCAGACAAAATGGGGCCCATAGTGATATTTATATACGAGCACGCCTACACAATTAAATGTCTTTTGCTCTGTTTATTAAATACTTTTTGGTGCATCCAGTGGTTGTATTAATCTTGGGATGAGGTCATGTCAATTTGCCCGTGCCTCTTTATGCCTGCCAGGTTCCCATTATGCCCGCCCTAGAGAGGCTATTGTTGGCTATGTAATCTGCAATGCTGCACCACTTTAGAATTAGGTGATTCATATTTCATGAAGCACACATGCACACAATTTAGCCAGAATACATCTTAATTTACAAATGTTAGAGACAAGCCGTACAGTTGGATACCTGTATAGACAGGACCTTGGGGAACAATTTTATTGGAATGTCACAGTGCCAAAGTTGGATAGCAGACATGACCTTGGGGAACAATTTTATTGGAATGTCAGTGCCAGCAACAGCCTCATGTTACATGTTACGCACAACTTCAAAACAAACGGCATATTTGAATAATCACTTGCAATATTGCATTAGAAAACAAACAGCTGATCAAGATATCAATGGAAATCTAACAAGAACACACTTATAAACAAACTACTTCTGCAATGATTTTTCAATATCCTTGCAGCATTGTCTCATAAACCTGAAACTTGTTCACAGTTTAGGCAACTATTCTGATATTTCCCATATTTCATCGAGGTTTTACTCCGAGGTAATAACAATGACTATATTTGCACTAGATACACAACAAATATTCTGTATAGTAAGAAGCAATATGAACACATTCAAACTACATTTCACATCCAAGCAGTATTTGGTCCGGTTAATCTAGATGTATAAACAGGCAATCTCTATAATTTGATGCAATGAGAAATATTATACAGATTTGTAAGGCTTTATACAGAATTTCAAAAATGGAAAAAAAAACGTGGCAGGTCTGTAAACATAACTTGACATAAATGTCACAGAATAAATGAAGCAGAAGGTAACTGACCAATTTAAAGTCATTAATAAAAAATTAGACAAAGATGTATCTAAGTAAAAACACGTCAACTGGAAACAACAGAAATCATCTTTCTGTGTGGGTTCGATGCATATCTTAAAATTCATCTTTCAAGTGATGTTTGAATGACATTAAGATATTGGATCGATTTTTGAGTTGATCCTTCTTCTTTTCACTAACTTTGCCTTTACTAAGTTTGTTTACTCGCTTCAACTCAGAAGCAACAAATGCATTGCCCTTCTCAAGGATTTTTTGCATGGTTTTAACATACACATCAGCTGATAACTTCTTTTTGTCATCAGTAATGGCNCATAGCTTGACATAAATGTCACAGAATCAATGAAGCAGAAGGTAACTGACCAATTTAGAGCCATTAATAAAAAATTAGATAAAGATGTATCTAAGTATAAATACGCCAACTGTTGTTTGGAAACAACAGAAATCATCTTTCTGTGTGGGTTCGATACATATCTTAAAGTTCATCTTTCAAATGATGTTTGAATGACATTAAGATATTGGATCGATTTTTTAGTTGATCCTTCTTCTTTTCACTAACTTTGTCCTTACTAAGTTTGTCTACTCGCTTCAACTCAGAAGCAACAAATGCATTGCCCTTCTCAAGGATTTTTTGCATGGTTTTAACATACACATCAGCTGATAACTTCTTTTTGTCATCAGTAATGGCAGCAGCTTCCTTCTCCACCTTGTCAAATATAGCCTTCCTCTCGTCCCCAGTCGCTTTGAAGAATGCTTTTGCCAGTTCATCAAACTCTTCCACACACCCAGGAAGACCAATCCACAAGCCTACAAAGAAGGAAAACATTTATACACTCAGTTCTCGTTGTACCTGTATGTGGAGCATGGACTGTCACTTATGGTGAATGTTGTTTTAGTTGACATGTGTCTATATCATGCAATGATCTG
>SDWI01002148.1:37775-52282 GCA_009193005.1 Lamellibrachia luymesi
ATGGTAATTAAGTTACATAGAAATGAGCAATCCACAAAAATTATTTAGAATCATTTTATTGAAGTAAAACACTGTACCCAGCCCCATTACATTTACAGCATATCATTTATAACAAAAACTATCATTCTAAACTACACCCTGTAGTCTCTAATTCTGGCATCACAAATTAACTACTGAGCATTGTTGCAGTGGCAAGTGGGAAACCATTTTCACACATTTGGCTACAGCTAGCTTGCCTATGCTTTGTAGTGTTGGTCAGTGGTCTTTGATCTCTGAATAGTAATCAGTGATTACTGATTGATCAACAGCATGGCTGTAGCCTGCCAATAAGTGTCTTTTCATGGGTGTAAAAGGGCTAACTTCCCAGGTCTGTAAACAGTTGAAAATATCTTTGATGTTTCTATTAAAGCCAGTCTGGAACCCTTCATTAACCCACTGGCAAGTGGCAACATAAAGAAATCATAAGATACTGGCATGAATGACAGGATTTCAGTTTTCAGATCCTCAATGCATGAGTTGATAACATTATTATACACATAGCCACCTACAACTGGCTAGAAAAATATTGGTTGATGTCACACAAAAATCAGATGCTCAATTCCTTTCCATTCAATTCCAATTCCTTTTGTTCAATTTTTGTCAATTCCAATTCCTCTCATTCAAAATCTTTCAATTCCAATTCCGCTCAAATTCCAGATTTGGACTTGGAATTGAATAATTCCAATTCCTTTGGAATTGACCCCAGCCCTGGTGGAAATACAGTGTATCTGTATATAGACACAACATATAGAAACAAAACCAGATTAATTAAAATAACTATGTACAGGAAATAGTTCTAATTTAATAAATGATGTCTCCACAACACAGAAGAGTTCCACTCTAATGTTGAATGAGAACAAACAGCTATGAAGTTACCCTGACCTAGTAAATGAGACTTAAATATCTGGGAATTATTAAGGATAAGGATAAATTTTATTTGTGCCAACAGCAGAAAAACATAGATAAATTACATTGAGTGGCAATATAAATTATATAGATACATATGGTACACTTACATACAGAACTTTACAATATATAATAACAAGTAATAAATCATCAACAAAAGTAATACATTATGCAACATCAACCAAAAAAACGAAAAGGAAAAACATATTTGTTGTGGGACGGGAGACTCCTACTAAAAGTCTAAGACCAACACTGGTCGCTATCGTAGGAGCCAAACAAACTAAAAATACACCCTCCCCTCTATTAGGTACAGGGTGTATATTTGATTTGGTGTGAAAAGTGCCCAGCCGAACTAATCATTACCCCAGATGTAGCAAATGGCTGGCACTCCACCAAGCAATAAAAAAATTGGGTATAACTTGTTGTTTTCCTCCTTTTCCCTGTAGTCCGGGGTGAAGCCTGCACCGATACCGGTCGTAGATTTTTCCCCCTTCATAACTAGTCCCGTTTTACTACCGTCTCCACTCCCCTCTGCCCCTCGCCCTCATTCTCCACTCCCCTCTCACTCCCACTAAATCTCTCTTCATGCAGTCCTCCCATCTCAGTCTTGCTGACTCATTTAACACAGCATAAGGAAGAAGTTGGGAAAAGGTGTCCTTCAGATGGGAGTAGACAGGATTTTTTATTGAAAACTACAATATATACCTCATCCAAGAGAGCAAGGCATAGCCATACATAGGGGGCCCCTGCATTAACACTGGCCCGCCTTTTTTGGGGCTGTCAGGCCAGTTCAGGCCACAAGTTTCCATATTTTACTGGCCCGGTGGGCTAACAACATAGTTTCAGATCGTTTTTATCCCATTAGTCACAACCACAGGTCATTGTTTCAATCGCTTGTCCTTGCCATCCACCCCGGCGCTACAATTAAACACAATCTTCATCTCATCTGATTTTGTGTTGTCGTTTGATATAGTTGCCATCTTGTTTTGATATGTACGTGCCTGACAAAAAGTCCGCATGACGTCCCTACTAGCGACGACATGCAGACTTTTTGTGAATTGCGGACGTCTATATTTTACTAGGGTTGCACCTTGTTACCAGTATAATATCAGTATATCGCAGCATTTTCTGCACGATATGTATCAGCTGCCGCAATATGCCTTTGATGTACCGATTTCATATAAACCGACTGGTTCACACATTGTCCACTTGGTGTCACGACAGCGCTTAACATACATTCCAGGACCCGCTAGGGCACAGATAGATAAGTTTACTGTAACTTTCTAGTTCAGTCCAAAAGTTTATATTCGAAAGAAATAAACCCAATTGCAACAGTCATAGTGATATACAGTGTCAGGTCCGGTTCATCCGTCGATACGCACGCAGCGGCATCACCCGTTAATTTTGTTTTCGGGCCAATAACTTTTTGGGGGGGGGCCAGTGCCAACTATTTGTAATTGTATTGCAATAAAAGCTACTGTAACATTACCAGAATGAATATATAATTGATTCTGGTCAGTTATTAGACTTAAAAAACAGCTACAAAATGACATTCTAAAATATATTGTGTCAGAGCAGTCAGCTGTCTACTAACTCTACTACATGCTGCCAATACAACAACGTTAAATTCTTAGGAACTTTGTCCTGTTTATCAAGAAGTTCAGAAATCTATCCATTACACCACTACAAAATGAACTGCCAGATATTATCTACAGGTCTTCTGCCTCTATCGCATGATGCTTATTTTCAGTGCTGCGAGAACAGAATGTGTATGTCTACTGAGACTGGGAGACGGAGGTCATGCTATAAACACCTTTGGTAAGGTACATGGTTACTGGGTCATGCAAATTGGATTAAGTTGGAGCTGATGTTGGGCTCATCGAGACAATGTCCACAGCTGTCTGTAGTTCCTTAGCCCATATTAGAAGACATGCTGGCAGACATAATGACCAGGCTACTATTTACTTAGATGGTGGGTTAGCACCTGCCAATGTCCATGGCTCAGTATCCCAGTTGTTCTTTAACCAGACTGCAAATTGGCAGCAGACAATACTGGTGCCGACTGTCTAACTGAGTCATCAGGCCTCTACTAGCAATACTTGGCACTGTCCCTTGTGAGAGTAACAAAGGCATTTTATGGCTAACCGAAGAATTATAATTTCATAACATGGACTTCCTGCTTTAAAGTAATAAAAGGATTACAGCTGGACTTGGTAACTAGTACAACTGTTTGCTTAAGATGGATATTAACTATGTTTCACAGGTGCCCATATTTCAAAGAGAACTAGACAATTTAATCTTAGTAATGGGCAGTTCTTCCCAGTTTATAGCAGTTCTTCACGGTTTTTCCTGGGTTTTTCCCACTGCCCTGTCCAAAACCGTTTTTTCCCTGGAAAAACCCAACCCTGCGTGTGATATAATGTCCTGACTCCTGTGTGACATAATATCCTGACTCCTGTGTGACATAACGCCTGGACTTCTGTGTGACATAATGTCCTGACTCCTGCATGTGTGACACAATGTCCTGACTCCTGCATGTGTGACACAATGTCCTGACTCCTGCGTGACACAATGTCTTGACTCCTGTGTGTCACAATGCCCCGATTCCTTTGTGATATAATGTCCTGACTCCTGCGTGACACCTTGCCCTGATTCCTTTGTGACATAATGCCCTGACTCCTGAAGGAAAGACTAATCTTTAAAGTGAGATCAAATGTCCTGCCATGATCTGCTGATGGCAGGACATAACAAGATTTCTTATACTTGAATGGATAGATGATCCGGTTTCTTGGTTATTAATATTAAGCATAATTACCTCTCAAGAAACTTAGTGTTTGCTCTGTCGTGTTACACAAGCTGGAGTAGGACTGGTGGGAGCTCCAACATATCACTGGAAGAGAGGAAAGCACTTCAAACTTTACGTAGCGACAAGACGATCAAGATTCTACCAGTAGACAAGGGTAGAGTAACTGTGATTATGAAGGCCACAGATTACGACGCAAAAATTGCAGGGCTATTAGATGACACCACCTACAAGAAATTGGAAAGGGACCCCACTAAAGTTTACAAAAGTAAACTAGTCAACACCATGAAAGAGTGGAAAAGAAACGATCTCAGATGCCCTATACTACAGGATCTACCCTACATCAGAAGCAGTCGCAAAATTCTACGGATTGCCTAAGAACAATGTACCATTAAGACCTATAGTATCAAGTATAGGCAGCATTACATACAAGACGGCATAGTTCCTAGCCAGCATCTTGAGCCCACTAGTTGGAAAACCAGAACATTTTGTGAAAAACAGCACAGTTTGTAAAGAAGATCAAAGAGTTGGAAGTTCCACCAGGGAGGAAAATGATGTCCTTTATTATTATTACTAACATTTATATAGCGCCATATATATCCATATATATATCCATATATATCCATATATATCCGGGGCTAGCCCGTTCATAGGCGCGTACACACATTATAAAATGTACATGGAATCATAAGAAAAGTTTAAAATATATCAACGGTAAATGTAATTTTAGACTAAGCTTAAATAGACTAGCTATATTAAGTAACTAAAATACATGGCGAAGTGACTGAAATATTAAAATTATTAAATAAATAATTATAATATATTAAAATTAATTAAAATATATAAAATAATAAATACATAAGTAAATAAATAAAAATATAAAATGTGTCCATAAAAAAAATTGTTAAAGCACAGTTCCTCAGTGGAAGTAAGCCAGCTTAAATAAATGAGTTTTAAGGAGAGTCTTGAACTTAGTTAGATTGTCTATTTTTCGCATGTTTTCGGGCAAAGAGTTCCAAAGTGTTGGTCCGGACACCGAGAACCGCTTACCATAGCCCTATAGGTTGTAACGCGGAACTACCAGCAGGTGCAGATCAGCAGATCGAAGGTTGCGGGTGGGCAAGTAAGGTGTTATAATATCTCGTATATACCCTGGTGCAAGGCCATGCAAGGCGGTAAATATGAGGTCATGTAGTTTATACTGGACCCGCCAGCGAACGGGAAGCCAGTGCAGCCCGATCAACACAGGTGTTATGTGCTGGTGCTTTCGCTGTCTTGCAATCAGTCTGGCTGCCGAATTCTGCACCATCTGCAGCTTGTTCATGAGTGCCGCCATACAACACTGCGTTGCTGTGATCCAGTCGTGATATCACTAGGGCGTGGACTAGTGTCTTACATGCATCAGTAGTAAGACAATGTCTAATCTTTGAAATAGCGTAAAGATGATAGTACGCTGCCTTGGACATGCGCGACACGTGTGACGACATTGTTAGTCGATCGTAATCCCGATGTTGCGGATGGTCGGTGATGGAACAATGTTACATCCGCATACATTAACACACGAGACGTCTTGCAGGTGTTTACGATTTGGTGCTGTGATGATAATAGCCTCGGTCTTGTTATCATACAGCAGGAGATTGTGATCAGACATCCACTGCCTCGCTTCTTCGATGCATCGCTCGATGCGATCAACCGCATCAGTAGCTTCTCCATCCCGCGTTCCTCTCAGATCGACATACAGTTGAGTGTCATCTGCATAAAGATGGTATTGTAGGTTATGCTTCCTGAAGATAGCACCCAATGGCAAAGTGTAAATGGAGAAAAGAATTGGGCCCAGCATAGACCCTTGTGTGATGCCAGATTCGATCAACGTTCTCTTGGAGTTGTGGCCACCAATGCATACTGTCTGAGTTCTGTTTGACATGTATGACTCCAGCCATTTCAGTCCAGTGCCTTGAATGCCTATCTTTTGATGTGACAGCCCTGTTCACGAGTATCCCGGTGACAGAGGCGGTATCAGTTATGAAGGACCGACTAAACCAGGATACAACACTGAAAGACAGATGTGAACTATCAATAAACCAGATCATCACACTGTTAGAAATCTGTCTGAACACCACATATTTCGTTTATGATGGAGTGTTCTACAAACAGAAGAAGGGAGCAGCCATGGGTTCACCCATTTCTCCGATAGTGGCAAACCTATACATGGAACATTTTGAAGAAAGAGCCATCAGAGAAGCACCTCATCCTCCAGACATCTGGTTGAGGTATGTAGATGACACACTCACAGTGTTACAAGAGAGCGAAGTAGAACATTTCACACACCATCTGAATTCAATGGACAAGAAACAGGAACAGGAAACTGGAAATATTTATTCGTCCCAAAGACAACAAAACAGAGTATTCAACACAAAGACCATACAATATATTACATATATGTCGACATGATAAAACGAAGTAGTAAGAATATAGAGTACGGTCTGAAAAAAAAATAATGTTATATAAGGGACGGGAGACTCCTACTAAGACTAAAAAATAATCGCTGTCGTAGGAGCCACCCTGTCGATTAATTTCACCCGTTTTTAAATTATAAAAAGAAAAATCCCTATAGATATTAATGCATAATTACTGAGTGAACAAAATTAATATAGATATGTCTGTATATTACAAATGCCAATTATATTCCTACAATCGGATATACATAGAGTGATTTTAACCAAGGAGGAACGGAGACATAGTCAGTCATGTTGACATATATAACAATTTTGGATTGCACATTGTTCAATATATGTATTCAGATAATAAAGTTTGATATAATTTGAGAAACCATGTAAACTGTGAGTGGTGACCTTGTCTTTTAATAAATCAGGTGCATTATTTATGGTATGTGGCAAACTGTACCTGAGACTTCGTTTAGCAAACTCGTGGTGTACCCTGATCGTATGTATATTATATTGACCACGTGTATTAAAGTTGTGAACACTATTGTTTTGATCAAGTGGTAAGTTTTGCAGGTAGACAGGTAGTTTATTGTTTGAAAATTTATGATATAATTTTAGTTCCTGCAATTTTAGAATATGCTCTACTTTTAGTAAATTAAGACTTTTGAACAGTGGATCGGTATGAGCATTATATTTGCTTAAACATATAATTCGGACGGCTTTCTTTTGAAGTTTTTTTATTCTATCACATCGATAGCCCCAGGCCGTTAAGCCATAGTTTAGATGTGACAATATCAAAGTGTTATACAACATAATCTTTATATTAAGTGGTAACAATCGTTTGAGTTTATTTAGGATACCTATAATTCTGGAGCACCTATTTGAAATTTTGTTGATGTGGCTTTGCCAGTTTAATTGTTCATTAAAACTTATCCCTAGGAAATTAAACTCATCTACTCTATCAATGTATGTATTATCTATTTTTATATTTAGTGGATTTATCATATTAATTCTTCTAGCCGTTTTGAAGATCATATATTTAGATTTATTTACATTTAGAGATAATTTGTTTAATTTAAGCCACTCATTAATTTTGTCCAGTTCTGTGTTGATTAAGAATTCTACATTTTCATTTTTGCCATATTGTGCGAAAGAATCTAAGGTACTTGAAAGTGTCGTGTCATCGGCGTACATAATAAAGTTGAATTTTGGACTGGATTGGGCAAAGTCATTTATGTAAATTATAAATAACAAAGGGCCTAGAATTGATCCTTGAGGTACGCCTGTGGAGATATTAAGCCTATCTGATTGGGCGTCTTCAAATTCAACGTACTGTTTTCTATTTGTTAAATAATTTTTGAACAGGTCTAAAGCTACTCCTTCCACGCCATAAAACTCTAGCTTATCAATTAATATTGAGTGATCCAGAGTGTCAAAAGCTTTTGACAGGTCCAAGTAAATATTTATAGGTATTTCCTTATTATCCATACGTGTCAATATCCTGTCAATTAATTCAAGAGCGGCAAATTCCGTAGAATGTTCCTTTCTAAATCCATATTGATTATCGTATATAAGTTTATGTCTTTTTAAGAAAGAATTTAGCTGGTCATAAATAATTGTTTCGATTACTTTTGAAATTGCAGGTAATATTGATATTGGCCTGTAGTTGCAGAATAGGGTTTCGTCCCCTTTTTTATAAATTGGTATTACTTTGGAAGTTTTTAGTTTATCGGGGAAGACACCCGTAGTTAATATTTGATTTGTGATTAAAGTTAAAGATTTTGTCAAAACAGGTTTAATTAACTTTAGAAGCCTTGAAGAAATACCGTCAAATCCGCAACTTGCTTTTGGGTGCATATCATCTATTGTTTTAGATATTGTTTCTTCATTAATAAGTTGAAAATTAAATACATTGTTATGGTTTCCATTAAGATAATATCTGAAAGTTTTATTTGTGGAATTTTGTATTTGGTTGGCTAAATTTGGGCCAATATTGGTAAAATATGAATTAAATGTGTTTGCAATTGCCGTTTTATCTGCTATAATATTTTCGTTATAAATAAAGGCATTGGGGAACGTTTTCTTTTTGTTTGTTCTAGAAAGAATACCATTAATTGTTTCCCATGTTTTTTTAATGTTATTTTTGAATTTGTTAAAACATGATTCGTAATGTATGCGTTTAGCAGTACGTATGCTTTTTTTAAGGATAGTATTATAGGTAGTCAGGTTGATCCGAATTGCAAAGTATTTTGGTGATTCTGGTCGAGTAGTTTTTAGTGTCTTATATAATTTATCTCTGTATCGAATGGATTTGAGCAGACCTAACGTAATCCAGGCGGATTTCTTATGTTTGTATTTTTTTAGTTTAACTGTTTTATATGGCATATGTTTATTTTTTGCACATTGCATTACGTCATGTAGGATATCATAATTTATATTTGGGTTTGCATTAGGAGATTGGTCGAGTTTATTGTAAACATTTGATGAGAAAACCTCGTGTATAAAATCAGATATTGAATCAGAGTTCTGTACAGTAATTTTTATATATCTTGGTAAAGGTTTTGTGTGGGAAACTGTATTTAGAAAAGTGAAATATGGTTGGTGGTCTGATAATTGTTTAGTTAAAATGCCTGATTTAGGCTTCATTGTAGATTTAGTTAATTTGCAAAAGAAATTATCAATTAGGGTTCCATTATTTTTGGAGAGCCTAGTAGGAAGTGTGATGTGGGGGTAAAAGCTATATGATATTAAAGTATCAAAAAATTCCGCGAATACTTCTTTTTCGTTTATTTTCAAAAGGTTTATATTAAAGTTTCCTGCAATAATAACATCTGAGTTTGTTGTGTCAAATGACGAAATGATAGGTGTGAATTCGGAAATGAATTGTTTATAATTTTCATTAAGGTCTCTTGGGGGCCTGTAAATGTTGCCAATTATTATATCTTTAGATAGCCCACCACCATTAAGTTCACGGTAGAATCAGAACAGGACAATACGTTAGCCTTTTTAGACACATGTATATGCCTGAAAGATGATGGATCAACCAAGGTCAAGATATATCGGAAAGCAACCCACACTGACCAATATTTGAACTGGGATTCTAATCACCACTTAGAACACAAACGATCAGTGGTCAGGACACTTTTCCAAAGGGCAGAAAACCTGATAACAGAAGAGGAGGACAAGAACACAGAGGTGGACCACATCAAGAAAGTGCTGAAAGCAAACAGTTACAAAACACCACACAACCAATGAGAAGGAAGGAGAACACCACCACAGAAACCAGCAGAAGACAACATGCCATAGGTCTGCCATACATTAGTAAACTATCAGAACAATTAGCAAGGATTTTCAAGTCCTACGACATCCCGGTTTACCACAAAAGATAGAACAGCAAAGGCAGCAAAGTGTAGGGTAGTATATGACATACAATGCCCAGAATGTGACCAACACCATATAAGAGAAACAGCCAGAACACTTGGCACAAGAATCAAAGAACACCTATCTTGTCGCCAACCCCTATTAGCTATAAGTGAACACAAATTGAACGCAGGCCATCAGTGCTCTATGAAGGACGTTAAAATTCTAGACCACGAGAACTGGCACAGGAGGAAAATAAAGGAGGCGATTAATATCCACAGAGAGAAACCTACGCTGAACTGAGACGTTGGCCAGGAGCTCCCACCAGTCCTACTCCAGCTTGTGTCACATGACATTGGTCATGTGACACATCCGTAACTTCAGTCTGCTGAAGAAGACTGCGGGATGCAGTTGAAATATACAGAGGGAACACTAAGTTTCTTGAGATGTAATTATGTTTAATAAGATTTCTTATAGTTATACAGTGGCAAGAAGATGTCTTTGTCTAGAAACTGAAAAATTCAGCAAATAATTTGTTCATCTTTGTTGCTTTGTTTACAATTTTATTAATGTGATAATCAAAGGACAGCTTTGTGTCTATAGAGACCACTAGATGCTTTTCTATTGTGTCCAGCGAATGCTTGATATTGTTATGCGCCAAAAAATAAAAAAAATTGACCCAACATTATTTATACTAATAGTAATAAAAAATTATTTGTATTTATCAGGTTGAAATGTTAATAACCACTTATCACTCCACCGTAATATTACTAATAATTACATATTGTAGTTTCTACTTGCTAATTAAAAAATTCCAACATATAGCCAACCAGTATTCAACAAATGAACAAACACTTGTCCAAACCACTGACAGGTGAGACTTCTGTGTTATTTAAATTTTATATATTAAATATTTTATGTCCTACTGCTTTATTGGTCGTAATAAATTAACTAAATGTGTACTTACCTTGTCCCCCAGTAGCGAACCTTGATCCATCAGGATGAATATCAATGGAGAAAATAGGCTTCCCTGAAACATGATAGTCTACATCATTACAACAGTCTGTCTTCCATCTCAATAAGCATCACTACACAGTATCAACCGGAACAAGAACCTTGCACACTTAAATTTGTTGGCAGTCTGTTCAGCACAACATGGTCAAAGATAGGGCAAAAATGTTTCCCACTTGTTTTTATTACAGCTTATGCTGGTAAACAGAAAACTAATGGAAAATGCACTTATCTTTATTGTGGCATTACTCTTTTTACAATGCGAACATACTAGATTTCAAAAATAAAGTATAACTTTTTTGTGCTGTGTGCTAGTAACAAATGTATACTTCATAGACTATGTCGGGTACTCCAGTCCAAGCATCAGGGGTGCCTTCTTTTTGGGTCATCCAATCTGTCCAGACTATCTCCACTGTCAGTCTTTTGGTAATATTAATGAGTTTGTAAGCATCCAACATGTCTCTGCTCATGCAACCTATTTATTTGTCAGCATCAGTGGAGTATGCATTAATGCAAGCTGGATTGGGTGGCAGATTAAAACCACCATTGAGACTCAGAGAATCAGCTAGTGTGCTGAAAGATTTGGTTTCCCTCATAAAAGAAACAAACTAAAGATGCAGAAATTATAACTGGCCCTGTCTATATAATAATAATAAATGTTTTATTTCAGGCAACAGTCCATATATTTATATATATATATATATATATATATATATATATATATATATATATACAATACAAGAAAAAAAACATAAATACACACAAATATTGAACATTAAAGGTACATGACATTGTAGTGAGAATAAAACAAATACATATATAAATACATGTCATGCAGTAAAAGTATATGTAAAATAAGTTAGATAATATATATACATACATATATATATATATATATATACATACATATATATATATATATCATGAATTAAAAGCATACAATTGATCAATCCAATGTGTAATCATTGGACTTTGATAATAAGTCACAGTATGAAAATAATTCACATAAAGTGGATTATCGGACTTTTCTAACCGGCATAAAAGGCTAAATATTGACGAGCGAATGCATTCATTAAAGGATTTTACATAATTAGTAGCGAACATATGACTTGCACTACAACGGGGTGACAGGTTGTGTAAAATTATAAAACTGCTATTATATGCAACAGTAATACCTTTCAGACTCTGTTTTTTTAAATTACACCAAAGACTTGAGGTATACATTGAACCACAGTATGAATTAAATAAAGTTGTTTTAATGGTACTGTTGCATAAGTTAAATTATCTAGCTAAAACATTTGCCTGCACATAAATACATCTTATCTGCCTGGCAATATCATCATCAGTAAGGTTATTGTTTACAATATGGCCAAGGTTTTTGATTACTGAACATTCTTCAGGATAGTTCGTTTTCATCTCTGAGAACTTTCATTTTACATATCCAAGGTGTGTTTGATTTACCTGGTAGAGGCTTTCGTCGATGTGATACGTTGACGAAAGCTTCTACCAGGTAAATCAAACACACCTTGGATATGTAAAATGAAAGTTCTCTGAGTTAATAGGTATTTACATTTCTCAGTGTGAGGAAGTGTATGGTTATTGATAACAACAGGGTGAATATTTTTCTTGTCCTCAGGTTTGTTATCAATAACCATACAGAAAGATTTGTTGGCATTGTATGTTATAACAAACATATTGCCGTACTCGGCACAACAATCGGTGAGTTTTCTCAACCCAGCAAAACTAGCTGAAAAAAACACAAAGATCATCGGCATACATTATATGGTTCATTATGGTGCCTGCATAAAGACAACCAATTTGTAGTTTATTCAAATTTACACTTAAGAAGTCATCCATGTAAACGTTAAAATGATGTGGAGAAAGTATACCACCTTGCTTAACACCGTTTGAAGTGGTAAAAAAATTCAGAGAAGCTACGACACCATCTGACAGTGAATTTCTGAGTGGTGTACCAGTAATAGAGAATGCGCACAATAAAAGAAGGACATCCCCGGTCAATTAGTTTGGTGAATTGCTTACTATGATTGACTTTGTCAAAGGCCTTAGAGGCATCCAGCATAGTAATATACATAAATGAGCCATTCACTATGTAGTGTTGAAAGAGTTCTTTTAATAAATATATGAGCATTTCAGTTGAGTGATGCTTTTTAAATCCAAATTGGTTTACACAAGTGGTTAAAAAAGTAGAAACCTTGGATACACGTGTAATATCAAAGATTAAAATAATTTACTAGCATAGTAGCAANGCTATGATTGTAATCATCATAGCATCCGGTAAAAAAACGTGAATTAACATGCTGCTATATAAAAGTGACATGAGAAAATGAAGTTTTTCATTCGCATATTTAAAATGTTCGTTACTTACACTATCATAACCCGGGGCTTTGCCTACAGGCATTGCATGTATTATATCTTCAATTTCCTTAACATTAACAATCATTTGAACAAATATAACAGTGAACAGTCAACTACATAGATCTAACAGTCAACAATCACCTTCACAGATCTAATAGTCAATAATCAACTTCACAGGTCTAACAGTGAACAGTCAACTTCACAGATCTAACAGTCAACAATCACCTTCACAGATCTAATAGTCAACAATCAACTTCACAGATTTAACAGTGAACAATCAACTTCACAGATCTAACAGTCAACAATCACCTTCACAGGTCTAACAGTGAACAGTCAACTTCACAGATCTAACAGTCAACAATCACCTTCACAGATCTAATAGTCAACAATCAACTTCACAGATTTAACAGTGAACAATCAACTTCACAGATCTAACAGTGAACAATCAACTTCACAGACCTATACAACAATAAACACTATTTAAGAGTGTTAAGCACAAACCATCTCTGTCCTGTCTGTGCAGATCCAGACATTCGCTACTGCGTGCTGCTGTCGCTGGATGAACGTTTTGATCCCCACCTGGCCCAGGCAGAGAACTTGTCCGCCCTGTTTGTGGCTCTTAGTGACGAAGTGTTTGAGATCCGTGAGCTGGCCATCTGTATAGTGGGGCGTCTCAGTAGTATGAACCCCGCCTACGTGATGCCCTCGCTGAGAAAAACCCTCATCCAGGTACGTAGCCCCTTTTCCTCATGTTTTCCTAATGATCAGGAGAGCAACTAAAATTGTTCCAGAACTGAGACGCCTTTGTTATGAAGAACGCCTGAAAGAATGTGGTTTTACAACTCTAGAGACAAGAAGTTTAAAAGGAGATCAGATTGAAGTTTTTTAAATATTGAATGGGTATGAAAATATTGATAAAAATGTTTTCTTTTCTCACTCATGAAGGATAGTAGAACTAGAGGACATGAGGTAACATTAGTAAAGGATCAGTGTAGATTGGATGTCAGGAAGTACTCCTTCTCATAGAGGACAATAAATGAATGGAATAAATTGTTTACGGATTGTGTAACTGCTAGCAGCGTGAATATGTTTAAAAACAAGGTTGACACATATCTCGGGAGGGCTGGTTACACGTAGATGAACATTGATGGACTCTCGATAAACCAATGGCTTCCTTGTCCACTGGTCCTTTGGCTTGGATGGCAAATCATGTTAAATCATTGTCTTGTAATTATTTCGTTCACATGAGAAGCTTACCCACCATTTGTTTATTTCCATTATCTGCCAATGATGAAACTACCAACACAGGTGGCACCATCAGTTGTGTATTTATGGAAACGTGGCTAACATCAAAGCAACATGTCTTTCCATCTTTCAATTTTTTCAACCAATTAATGCAGTGTTTTTATCAGACATTTAACAAAAACCTGATAAAATCGTGATTTCATTGACAAGGCAGATAGTCATGAAAGAAAGTGTTCTGAAATAATGAAGTACAAGTAGAGAAACAATCAGTGATTTAACATTGTACAAGTAGAGAAACAATCAGTGATTTAACATTGTACAAG
>SDWI01002149.1:25699-37254 GCA_009193005.1 Lamellibrachia luymesi
AGAGTTCTCGATGTGTCACATGGCTCTAAATGACCGCTCTGCTGTGACAGTCGAGACAGACATCACCAGCAGTATCACGACTGCTGTATACATGTTAGGGCACAGGCCTGGATTTATTTCGTGTATTGTGTCATCGAGTGTGTTAGGCCTCTCAGCAACATTCGCCATGTTCTTCTCCCATCTTGTCTTCCAGCGACCCACTTCATCTTGTAACTAGTCGCACAGCGGCACCAGGGAATGTGGGGAATTCGACTGCAACAAACATCAGCAGTCGTGAACATTACTGCAGGGAAGACCAGACAATGTCCCACCACCTCTGCTGACGACTGCTGGATGGACCGTGCAAGCTGAACGATCTGGCCACCGTCACGGACCGGGCAGAGGCATTCGCCCGAAGATGGCAGCACCTCGTGAGGCAGATACATTGCCGTAATCCAATATTGGCATTTTTTATGGACAACACGTAGCATATAGCGGCTCTTTGCGGGCACGAAGTTTATTTAGTCGTCAGAAAAGAAACGCTGTTTAATAACAAAGAACGCAAACAGTGACGCGCTGGTAACAATAACAATGTCACATATTTATGTACAGTTATTCTTACAGTGACGTGCTGGTAACAATGTCATATATCTATGTACAGTTATCATTATATTAACATATGTAACAACATGTGTTACAACTCGATAAATAAATTGTGAAAACCTCTGCACAAGAACAAAATAGTTATTCTCTCGTGACGTGAACAGCTGTCAGGTGTGTATGGCGAGTAATCGTGTGCCCTGTTTTTTTATCAACATATACAACAACATACTCAACATATACTATATCGGGACCATATTCTAAATATGAAACACCAAACAACAAAAAGTGCATTAAATTTTAAAATCACAGAAACTGGATATGTCGTCCAAAAAGCGGGATCAATGGAGAAAAGTGCTATTTCCCGCCCGAAAGCGGTAATGTTGACACCTATGTTATGTCACCCGCATGTATAACAGTGTGGCATGCATTGCCAACATACAGATGTATTTATCTAGCAGTTCGTTATTGCATATTTTGAATGTTTGACGCAATGAGTTCTTCTAGCGAGTACAGAACATAATTGTTCCATTCCATGTGGCAACCACGAACAAAACTGAAACACAAAGCTCATCATCAAGAATAAATGTCATGAACAACTGTGCTTATAAATACAAAAACTGAGAGTCACATGCTTCAAAACTATTTTATCTTCGGAAATGAACGCTATATGGTGAACATAATATTGTTGTCTTGCATTTGAGACATATATGTGCCTTTATTGTAGCATACATTGGACCCACTCGAATAAGTAATGTATGCTTGAAAAGCTATAAATGGCAGAGCGTCAGTGACGACCTTGTCATGTGACGGGTCAATTGCGCTACGATCCACAGAATAATACAACTGTGTTATTCGCTGAATAATCATTGTCAAACGGCAACTGCGATTTTCTCGGTTTCACTCCACTAACACCTTTGGAGTTATAGACCAATATTCGCTACGCATGCGCACGAGCGCTAGATTGTTTTGTCGACCAGCAACCTTGGTTTCTATCTTAGCCAACAGGTGTCGTACGTGTTATGAATAATGTTTATTGTACGACAGCAGATAAAATGACTACGTACACATTTACGTAGTCATTTAACACAACTTGTTTCGGAAATTATAATTTTTAAATATAAAATATTTGTATGACCAATTTCAAAATCTACAGGTTTCAGTCCTTGCAGTGACGTTACAAACATATCGCACCGACGTCCAAAAATAGTCACATCGTGCTTTGTGTCTTCCTGGTTTTGTTTGACCAGTGCAAAGTGCTACGTGGAAATGAACTAAAGTAGGTAAGTGGATCGTCATGACACTTATGCAGTCGCCTTCTTGACTTGTACAGTGGTGCCATTAATCATCGGAGGAGTTTACACTAGTTGAAGTTGGTCATCTTCCTTGGTTCTATGCAGTGGCATATTTAGCGGTCATTTGGCCACGCCCATTAGGCTCGACCCGCATGTCAATGAGATGATGACAACGGCAGGTAAGAAGTTTCAGAATTTTTGATGGTCCCGTTTTCTTATAATCATGCAAAACGTTAACATGGTCGCCAATGGGAAACGTAACAGTAGGCAGAACCCTTAGTTACATTTCGTGTTGTTTTAAAGTTCATAATTCCTGCTGTAATGCGAACACACGTGTGCAACGTACCAGTGACACATTTCAGAATGGATTTGTTTCCTTGGAGGAGAGATTTCGACACTGTTTTAACCGATTTGTTGCCGACCTGACCCCTTAACTGTGATCATGGCCTATGTATACAACAGCCTTGTTCTGCTGAATACGCAAGCCGTGGTGTTTTATACAAAAGGATCACAGTGTAAGTTCACTCAACCGTGGAGAACGTTGTGTTGTGCTGGCCCGGCATTGAGCCGGGCGCTAACTTGTACGGTTGGTAGCAAGGCATGACTGAGTTATCGACAAAACAGGTCAGAGCGATTGAAAAATATGCCAACAGACAGGTACACTCGTGGAAAATAACAAACCTGACGGGTGCCGTGGCTAAATGGTTTGCTACTCTCCTCGTGACCAAGAGGCACTGGGCTACAAACACGTAGACCGGCGATCAAGCCAACCGTTTGGTAAACATTGGTTACTATTTGCTGACTTGCCTCGCACTTGGTGTGAGGGAAGACGTTGGAATTGTGTATCTTTCGGACGAGGCACTAAGAGGCTTTACGTCCGTCTTACCCGATGTTTCTATCTGTGTAGGTAAAATACCCCACACATGGGGTAAATGTGTAACCCGTCGTGGACACACTATCTCTAGCTCAATGGAACGTACAAAGCAAAAGAGTGAGGTATATACTGTATATGAAGAAAGAACTGTACATATGAATGTAACCATAGTATCGTTGTCGGCAAGACTACCACTTCAGAACATACAAAAAGAAAAAAACAGAAATCAGGACTATGACGAAGTTGCTACTCGCCATCATGAGACAATGCGGTCACTTCCGTTACTGTAAGTACGTGTGTATACTCAGTTGTAACGCTGCCTTGACACCAGTTTAACCTTCACTTTAATTTTATCAGCGCACGAATAAAGGGAATGATTCAGAATTCCCTGACGTTACGCTGAAATATAACTACATAATACAAACAGTGACATTGATGTAATATATGTGGTTTCTGTTTGATAAAGGACTACATTTGAGAGCAATTGGTATTCCGCTGTTTATTCAACATAGCCTGTACTAAAATGTTACTGAACTCCAATTTCAATGTTGGTGCGTAGTAACATTAATTCATTAATTAACACTGATGTGGGACGCCGTGGCTCAGCGGTAGATGCCAATCCAGGGACCGGAGTTACAGTCCACCTGCTGCTGTTTTGAAACTTTTAGGCAATTTCGTTCACCCCATTTTGCCTGTGTCTTCCGGAAGAGACACCGAGAGCTGTTGGTCTATTCTATCTGGTGTTTATGCCAGGGAAAGTAAAAGATCCCTGTATCACAGAGCTGGAAAAAAACTCTCACACACACACACGCACGCACGCACGTACGCACACACACAATAATACGGTGTCATTCATCCAATATTGTATTCAATCCATATAACCATTCAGCCGCTGGCGATCTCACGTTACTGCGCGATAAGCACTCCCTCCATTCACACAACAGAGGTCACAGGTACAGTGGCACAACCCCAGACTTCGATCAACTGCCAGGAGGCTGAGTCCCGGCTACCTTCGTTTGGCCGACTTCATCTATTTGTCGTGCTTTGGAGACTCACTGTTCCTTCTAACCTCGACGGATACTGCTTCCATCGCCACGTCAACAGGGTGTGTCTCGAAGTCACAACAATCACATCAATATGGTGTGTCTCAAAGTCACAACAATCACATCAATACTTGCAATACGCTTCTCTATAATGATAAGGCAGCATTCATGGTGTCGGGTATTGACTGTGTCATGGTGGAGTTGAGCCACGTGATCACAATGAAACAGTGTGTCACAGTCAGCTGCGTGGGTAATGCCGTGATTTTATATCGTGGTTATAACACGTAATTGCCAGGTTTTGCCATTTCAAACACAACTCAGCTCTCCAACACTTCAGTCGCTAAAAGAAACTTGCACGACGCGTCATTCAATATCTGCAGAGATCGAGTCCTTCAAATAGTCTTTGCTCATCCAACGATGGTTTTCAGCAACATGATGGAATATCAGAAAGCGGTGAGTGCGACGCAGATTTGCATGGCTGATTTTTACTGTTGGGTACTTAGAGGGATGATTAGCAAGATTTTATGATTCATTTATTCCATATTTAAAAACGTTAATGTAAAATGTTGATATGTTATATTTCAATAATTCATGGTATGTCATCGCTTGTACGGGAAACAATAATACACACGTAAGTAGTTATCAGACCAGCACACGATGTAAAACTCAGTCCTCAATTGGCTTAGCCCATCGGTTCGTTGATGTTCGAAAAATAATATGTGAATAGCTTAAATACCGTACGCAGTCGGTTTAATAAAAATGTGTGCTCTTCATTTAAAATCTTCCATTGAACTGGCTATGATCGTTAGATCTGGTAACTTGCGAAAGAGTGAACAGCCTTGTTTTGTCGTATCACTTTTGTCATTTGTGTCGCCGAATTTGACCTGATCCAGTCAAAGATAATTTAATAGTTTATCCGATGATTTAAACAATACTAAATAATACATTTGTAGAAACGAGCTTGTATGGCGTAGTGGACACTGGATAGTGATTAAATAGCACATTTATAGAAATGAGCTTCTATTACGTAGTGGACACTGGATAGTGACTAAATAAGACATTTGTAGAAACGAGCTTGTGTGACGTAGTGGACACTGGATAGGTTCAATTGTTCGTTAAATGTGCCTGAAACGAGATGTACAAAATCGAATTGAGTTGGGACTTTAATCCAACATATTTGTGGGTTTAAACAAAAGAACCGGTGTGCAATAATAACGATGCCGTCTCATACACCGCCTGTAACGGCCTTCACAAGCCGCTCATGACGCTTGCTCCATGTTGAGACTTTGGCAACAACTAACGCAGCAGCCACATCGCACACACAGTAGGTGACGTTGGTGTTAGAGATCGTGAGTCCACGACTGGTCAGATACTTACACGATGTGTAGTGTATTTTACTTGCTCTCGCATAGACAACAAGAAGAGGGGACGACACCTGATAGTGTCTCTTCCAATAAACACGGACCAAGTGGACTGAAAGAAATTACCCATGTTTTGAGACGGCAGCAGGGATTCGAACCCCGACCATCTCTATTGAGAGCTCGTCGCTTTGATAATCTTGCAACTGCGCCGTTTCACTACATGCCATGTTGGGTTTATTACGTCCATGGCCGATAGAATATACACCAGAAAGACGGGACCTGCGGCTTTTAGTGTTTCTTCCGAAAGATGCGGGAAAAGTGGGTTTTTTCAAAGTGTTCGCTGCTCTAACCACAGTGCCGCTGCGACGTGTCATGGTCCGTGGTTATGCGGCAATGGTCGTATGGTTATCCTGTTTGTGGCTTGCCAATAGCGTGACGTGTGTGTTGGAATTACGTTGCGTCATCGGGGAATCACCTGTCCGCGTGTATTGTTTCGTATTCCGCTGGTGCGTCCTCATGGAAAAGGGATTTGCTGTCACATGCCATTATTATAGTTGAGGGTTTCATATCTCCAACACACTTGTTGGCAAGTTACAAAGTGACAAGTCAAGTCACAAGTCAATGGCCTACAAGTCAAGTCAAATCTCAAGTCAGCCTCAGTGACTCGAGTCCGACTCAAGTCAGCCCTACTGACTCGAGTCCGACTCAAGCCAGCCTCTGTGACTCGAGTCAATAAGTCTAATCCGCAAAGGCGTCACGCTATAGCGCTCCGGCTAACTGACTCCTATTACAAGTTGCTTTGATCGTGCTGTTGAAAGACCTATGGTTTGTCGGCTTCCTTTGAAACATATTTGCAAGAATCGCTATGCTTGTTCTTCAGGTACGTCTATAAATATTGCATACATATTTCGTTTTTCTTCACATTCGAGCGAGAGTACGCTAAACACCTGCTTCACATCGTGTCTGATATTTAGACACGCTTTAAAATATCACAAACAACTCTTAACATCCGCAGCAGGAGGCACGTATAACCCCCAGTAGCGCCTCCTGGTGATCATCGACCTCTCCACTAATTTATGATACAGGCTACTCCAGATGATTGTGACGGTGAAATTGTCAACTCGGCGAAAGTCGGCAAAAAACTGTTTACTCCAGAAGCGTCCGTCCAGTTAGACGGGACCATCGCGGTGGACCAGATCAGACTAGTGGCCACTAGTCCACTGAACAATTATTATTATTATTATTATTATACATTTATAATGCGCCGTGTATCCGGTGTGTACCATTTGTATCATGTGCATCGTGTGTATCGTGTGTATCGTGTGTGTCGTGCGTGTCGTGCGTGTCGTGTGTGTCGTGCATGTCGTGCGTGTTTTGTGTATCGTGTGTATTGTGTGTATCGTCTGTATTGTGTACATCGTCTGCATCATGTGTATCTTGTGTATCATGTGTGCCATGTGTATCACACGTGTCATCATCGTCGTCATCACCCTGTCAAATCAACAGAAGTCCTCGTTNATATGTGTACCATTTGTATCATGTGCATCGTGTGTATCGTGTGTATCGTGTGTATCGTGTGTGTCGTGCGTGTCGTGCGTGTCTGTGTGTCGTGCGTGTCGTGCGTGTCGTGCGTGTCGTGTGTGTCGTGTGTATTGTGTGTATCGTCTGTATTGTGTACATCGTCTGCATCATGTGTATATTGTGTATCATGTGTGCCATGTGTATCACGCGTGTCATCATCGTCGTCGTCACCCTGTCTAATCAACAGAAGTCCTCGTTGACCTGCCCCATGCGGTTGGTTGAACGGGGACATTTGAGTTTGACTCCTCATGTAACGGTGGCTGCAAGTTGAAGTTATGTTGGTTAGAATGTGTCCAGTAGAGGGAGCTACGGTATAATTGGATTTCTGTGTTGTTGCAGTTGGTGACATTGACGAGGTTCCATGCTGTTACACTAATTTACACATACCTCAAAAATTGACTTTTATTGTTCTTATTCTCCAATTGCGGCACTTATTATTATCGTTATCATTTCACTATAATTATCGTTACTAGCTACTATTATTAATACATTTGCTGTACCTGCATTTTTAAGGAAACATCGGTGAACAAATCTGCGTGAAAAACAACGGTTGCTCTGGTGACGCCCTCTGTTTTCAAAGGCGATGTCAGTGTCCTCCAGGCTACAGCGTGACGTCACGCAATACAAAATGTGCAAGAGACGGAGGTGGGTCTTGTAATGGCACAAGCAGCAGTAGAAGATATCCGAGAAAATACTAACAAACGAAGCATTGAGAATCTGCCGCGTTGAAGGAAGAACAGTGGCGCTTCCTCGTGGACTTTTGAACAACCACAACGCCGCTACGCCCATTCTTTGATGTACTAAATTAATGTGCGCATCAATGCAATAACGTCGTAAGTGCAATACAACAAATGTTTGTGGTCGCAGCTTCAGCGGCAGTGGCCTGAGCCCGTCAACATACTTGATGTTCATCAGTTGAACTTCTGGGACTATTAGTGAGTTGTTCGACATCACTACTAGTCTCTAGTCGGTCAGGGTTGGGGCATCTTCTTATTAAATAAACAGAAACCGACACAGTCGTGCAGAATGTTGCCGAAACAGCCAACACCTTCGGCATGTTGAGACTAGGCAGAATTTTTGATGAAGAAGAAGAAGATATGATATGGGAGAAAGAAAATAACGCGCCCGTATCGAACTAATTTCCGGTGCAAATTCACGAATCACGTTTCTCCTCACTCGCTGGTCGCTCACTTCTTCTTCGGTTTGTGACCGTTGATGTATCGAAACAAATCAAAATACGAAATTATAACCTACGGATTTCGCAGTGACAATAACCAATTTGAACAAATCATTTATGGTCACCAGTGTAGTTTTCGCCTCACACCAGATTTGGCGTCATATTGTTAGCTCGCTGGATCTCACGTTAGATACGTCATTGTTCCGATATATATTCATATGTCGGTCACTGGAAGTAGAAGCATCTGACAAAGTTAACTTTTTTTCGAAGAAAAATTATGCATAAACAGGTTTTTGAGACATATTTTCGTTATCTAGTTCGCCATTCATCCCCAGGTGGCCTTACTGGTATGACTCATATGTGCATTTTGTAAATACGCTATATTTCACTTTATCGGACGAAAATGTCCGCAATTGTTCTAAATAATCATTACAGGAAAGTAATCTAATGGCCTCGTAATTTTTATACATTTAATGCGTTGCAGATTACCGTACAGTGAGGCTTTTTCGAAGACGCTCTTTCTTTTAAGACAAATTCCGGCGCTATCTTCGCTTTGAGAAACGTATATCTGCGTCGTTCGATATGATGAGTAGTAGGGATGGTTTAATTTCAATTAATTTAATTTAATTAATTAACTTTACCAAAAGGAGTGAAATTAAATTAAATTTAATTGACAAATTCCCAAATAACTCTAAATTAAGTGCTCATTTAACAGTTGACATTACTGGATAGTTGACAGCCATGTTATTCAGGTATTTTCAGAAGGCCTGCAGTCACTATTCCAGTCACTAGTCTGAGAGAGATCAGTTTCAGGCATGTGTGAATAGGAGGGAGAACATTGCAGAGCACACATACACTGTACTGCACTGTACTGAGGTGGGCTGGTCATTCAGGCACCTGGTAATTAGACGAAAGGCCTATTCAATAAAATGTGCTCTGATAAGGTGATAAGTTTATGGGTAGTCATGGCTTCTGCAAATCTCTGTTTACAATAATATGGAATCTTTTTACAGTGCCAACTTAAATCAAGGGCATGCCCTATTTAAATGTATACGTATTTAGATGCTAGTTTGTAAAGGGAAAACCTAAAGATTTAGTATAAAATACTGCACAAATAACAACTTGGTGCATATAAATTATGTATGCAGTTGTTTGGTTTTGTTAATTTGTTAGTTGCATATAGGAGGAAACCCCACACCTGCAAATCTTCTGCTACAACTTTTCAATCCTTTCAGAAAACAATATTTTTTTAATAAGTATCTACAACTTTTAAGATGTGATCAAATGCCTCATGAAGGAATGTCTTGGCATATAAATATCTTATGATCAAATCTGTAAAATGTGTAAGCATGTCCACCGACACATGATTTAATTGTTAATTTTTAAATTAATTAAAATTAATTGTTAATTTAATTGAATCATTTTGGAGGTTAATTTAATTTAATTTAATTGACCTGCGAAATATGTGATGTTAATTTAATTTAATTTAAGTAGGCAATTTCTGAGTTAATTGTAATTAAATTAATTAACTTTACAAGTTAATTGCCACATGACTGGTGAGTAGTTCACTCAAACGAACTTTTCTAACAACTTGTTTGTACTCGGTGAAATAACTGGCAGCTCTTTCGAATATTGATCCCATGCGCAAAAGTATCTTCAGATTTTTGTGACACACGGCCGGATAAAAACAATATTATTCAGGCCGCAATACGCGGTGCGACTTTATGCATTGATGGACAATCTTAACCACGAAGCCGTTATGTTTCGCCAGGTTATTACGTCACGAAAATGCATGACGCACATGCGTGGCAGAGTACAGGGCAGCATGGATGTTTACAGAACACGGCTGGCCACTGCCTGCAGTCGATCTCCCCTCTAGTCGTCTCACCCAAACTGAGCCACTTGATAAAGGGGGGCTAGACCAAGTGTGTGGGGTAGATCTGCGCAAATCTACTCCACCTTAAACTTTCAGGCGCAGGTGTAGAGTCAGTACCCTCCTTCCTCTCTCTCCTTTCTTCCTCTATCATACATATACACACATACGTCACGACGAGCGCGAGCGTTTCATTGTTGTTTACGTTTAGTTGACTGACGTACACAAATATGCGGAAAACAAAATTCGATTTTACGCAACAATTAGAGTTTGCCGTTTTCGAATGTCATATGTAACACATCGGTGCGCCTGGCTAGACATTACACAGACAACATTTCAAAGGTTGTCCGAAAACGACTGGTACTCTGACAAATTAATATTTCCTGCAAAATGTTAGGATGTCTGAAAACACAGGGTTTTCGGATACACGCTGCCAACACGGTAGCGATAAAAGGTAAGGAATAATTATATACACAGGCACGTAAGCACACACGCACGTACGCACACGCACGCACACGTAAACTGTGACCTTCATACATATGCTGGAATGCCTAGGGTACAATCACCAAAATGAAGTTAAATAGCTCGTCGTATATTGTAATAATTTTATTCACCGTAGCCACATCTCAGATACTTAAATAGCTCGTCGTATATTGTAATAATTTTATTCACCGTAGCCACATCTCAGATACTTGAAATTACAAATGTTTTATAATGCCGAAGTAATTTTCCATGTCCTTGAAATGTCAATCTTCAATATTGTCTAAACACCAACGGTAGAGATTTCGACGTCATTGGTCTTCGTATAGATTAAAACTCCTCAACTGACTTAGCCTATCGCGTATCCGGTTCGTTGATGTCCTAATACGTAGTGTGTGAATAGTAATAATAAGTAATATCCGTAGTCGCTTTAATAAAAACTGCTTATTTTTGTTCAGAGATCGAAATAGTTGACATTATTTATTAGAAGAAGTCTTCGTTCTCAAGTTCACAGATGAAGCAGCTATTGACGGTGGAATCTTCGTTGTCAACGAAATTCACATATGAAGCAGGACTTCGTTGAATGTTTCTCATCATCCCAACGAGTCCACTTCTCCATCGGTCTCCAAAAAATACAAATTTTTCCGTTCCCACTTGGCTCATTATGTCCCCAGGCGGTGTAGATGAACTGCTTTCCCGTCGCCTGCCACACCCACTGGCCATCATACCTTCGTCGGCCAGAAGTGAAAAATCGTTCGCACGAGTGTTGCGAGCCTGAAGAAAACATGAACATTTATCCACGACTTACAGACAACGCGAATGAGGGTGAAAAATAGTCACATAGCTAGAGAGAGAGAGAGAGAGAGAGAGAGAGAGAGAGAGAGAGAGAGAGAGAGAGAGAGAGAGAGACAGACAGACAGACAGACAGACAGACAGACAGAAAGACAGACAGACAGATAAAGAGTGTGTTTGTGTGTGTGAGAGAGAGATAGAGAGATAGAGAAAGAGAGACAGGTGGAGAGAGAGAGACATAGAGAGACAGACAGAGAGAGAGAGAGACAGATAGAGTGAGACAGAGAGAGAGAGAGAGATAAAGAAAGAGAGAGAGATATATATAGAAAGAGAGAGAGACAGACAGAGAGGGAGAGAGACACACGCAGAGAGACAGAGAGATAGAGAGAGAAACAGACAGACAGACAGACAGACATACAGAGATACAGAAACAGGGAGGGAGAGACAGACAGAGAGGGATATATATATATATATATATATATATATATATATATATATAT
>SDWI01002150.1:15579-41520 GCA_009193005.1 Lamellibrachia luymesi
TCTGCTTTAGTGTTCTGACCAAATTCCTGTATTTCCTAACTATGGCAGTTGTACCCTCCCTCTCTACATTATTTGTCCCTACGTGTACTAAAACAGATCCACCCTTGCCCAAACCCACAATGTTTTCTACCCTCTCAGTTATTGCCTCTATTTTGGCCCCAGGCAAGCAAACTATAACGTCCTCTCCCTTGTTTAAGACTCTGTCGATCTTCCTAACTATTGAGTTAGGAAACACAATTTACAAATGACAGATCAATAATTTCACTTTTGCCTGTTATCTCAAAAATACTATTATAATAAAAAATTATATATAATCAACTCTATGAATTTTTTAATGACCATCATTTGTTTTATGAAAGTCAGTATAGTTTTCAGACCGAACATTCAACTGAATTGGCAGCAATGGAACTAATTGATAGAGTTAACTACCAATCTACCATGGACAACAGTGAAATACCATTAAATATATATTTAGATTTATCAAAAGCATTTTATACCATTGATCATGGTATTTAAAATTTTTTTATGTTATAAGTGGAATAGCTTCAGATCTCTTTAAAAGTTATTTACAAATTGTTATCAGTATGTTGAGTTTGACGGAATCCAGTCAGGTAAATTACCCATATGAACATGGGTTCCGCAAAGATCAGTCATTGGACCTCTACTCATTATTATATATATAAATGACTTCCCAAATGCCAGTAAGTTGTTTAACTACATATTGTATACTGACGGTACTATTCTGTCATACACAATTCGTCAATTAACTAACTATAATGAAAATACATTGTAAATACAATAAACAACGAGTTGTCAAAAATAAGTGAGCGGTTAAAAATAAATAAATTATCATTAAACCTAAAGAAATCAAAATATATGTTGTTTAAAACAGCACACAAGAAATTATTGCCTCTCATGATAAAGATAGATAACATTTGCATTGAAAGAATGCACACAATTAAGTTTAAGGTAGTTGGGGCAGCTACCGTGTCAGTTGATTTTTTTCTTCATAACAGGCTAAGAAATATTGAACTGAATGTTGACACCACAAATAATCACCTGGCACTAACTTCATATTTCGCCAATCCATCTTTAAAAAAACAGTTTTAGAAATCCCCCTGATTTCTTAGAAATGCAGATGATGTTTCCATAGTAACGACTGCGAGTACTACAATGTTCGAACCAGCTATGTTCGTTCGCCGTGAAAGCGGAACATGTTATCGTCTTGTTACTGTGATTCTAGTACACATCAGTATTATATCTACCTAACTAAATCATGTCCTTAAACCAGCAAATATCTATTATATAGTATTTCAAGTACAATCTGTGAAGAAATGGTTAATTTATCTTAAAAACTTCTACTGAAACTACTCATTTCAAGACAAGCATATAATAGCCATCCCAGCTACATTAACCATGGACGAACATCTAAACTGGAAAAATCATGTTGATCACATTTCAAACAAATGCTCGAAGACGTTAGGTGTACTTAATAAATTGAAACATTTTCTGCCTATAAATGTCAAAATTATATTATATAACTCCTTAATATTGCCACACTTCAGCTATGGAATAATGGCATGGGGATTTAAATGTGACAGAATAATCTAACTCTAAAATAAAGCAATACATGATAAATTTAAGTAGGTCAGTGTAATGCATACATTGAACCTATCTTAAAAAGTTTAAAATTCCTAAAAATTATCAGGAATTTTACAAATTCAAGAACTAAAATTTTATTATAAATTTATACATAATAAGTTGCCTGGGTACCTACAATGGTTAGCTATACACAAAAATATCCATAATTACAACACACACAGACAAAATGAAATGCATGTAAACAGGGGTGAGATTTAGCAAGTCATGGAAGGTAGCCAGTCGGGCTACCAACCTTGCAAAGTGAAGTAGCCCGACAGCTTCTTAGGTAGCCCACTTACTAATCAATACTTTGATGATAGAAAGTAAATGATAGAAGGTAAATACTTTGAAGTATGAATGACGTCAACAACAAATAAAACACATCAAAAACAGTTTTGACACATTTATTTTCAAGGCAGGATCAATACAATGTAAATTGTAATACATAATACTGGATAAAATACAATTGTACACATGTGACAGATTGTTTTGCTTTCATAACATGGTACACCAACAGTCTACATGAAAAGTCTTCAAGCGTCACAGGACATGAGGTCCTGTGAACTGAACAGCTTACACAGGACCTCATTTTACCGCAGCCTAGAGAAACTTTAACCATGTTCCCAATTAATTCACCAGAAGCGAATATATCTAACTATAATCGAGCTAGCGTATGTATGTTTGTATGTGGTTATGTTCACGTTTTCCTCCTAGACGGCTTGCACCTCGGGCGCCAAACTTTCATGGATTAATCTACGACCCCACGAACGAAACGTAACGCCTTTATTTTTTCGAAATACCCCGTATATCAAGGGTTCTTAGTGTTTTTTATGGTAAATCAAATGTTTGCTACGTAAAACGTTAACTTCCAACAATCGCAGAAACCACGTGCGTGCGGGGTGAATGCTTCGGTATGTAAACCGTTTGAGAGCACGTAGCACCATATGAGCGGTTTATATTAATTATACTGTAGTAGAAAGCACTCTCCCACATATTGGCCCGAGTTCGCAGAACACAATAAAAAGAAAGTAGAAAGCAGATATTCTACTATTCAACAACCAACACAAGTATCCATTGGTCTAAATTCACGCGACCTTCAACATTTTGAACATGCAATGAATATTGCATCACGTGCGTGACATGGTTGTTTCTGGTTATGCGTTTGACATTCCCTTAAAAAATCTCGAGCGTATTGATGGCATATTCGCCTGAGGCATTTGGTAAACATTGCTATCATGACTGTCACGTATGAACTACCACATTATCCTGTCCTGGGGATGGGCATTTTGCTAATATATATAAAAGTGGCGCCACACAGCGCCAAGACTAACATGACCGGTTATTATTTCAGTGTAGACCATTCATTTACATGTTGAGCATCGATGTGGTTGATTAAATGATACAATGAAAGCTCTATATTGTTATTGCTTCTGCAACATTTCTTGCAATGTCAAACGTGTCACAAACACATGATTTATGGTTAGCATAAATGCAATATAGCCAGGACAACACTTCTGAGAAGTTTGTTATTTATTAACATTCTGTTTATTTTTGTTGCATCAAAAATATTGCAGCTCTGTAAATATTTCGAGTCGCCGTGCAGGCCACTGTAGTCATTTTTGGACGTCATTGGCGACCGGGTGACTGCAAAAAATCTATAGCCGAGTCGGTAATGAATGTCCATACCAGACCAACAAGATCACTTTTCCCCAGTGGAGCAATACATTTTAGGTTCTCGATCATGTAGTCCTTGTTTGTGAAAATTAAATCTAACATTGATGGCTCATTTCCTTCCCTTAATCTAGTGTTAAAATCAACATGTTACTTCAGGAATAAATTCCGTGATCATCTCTGTATGGAGTAAACCATACCTTGGTCGGAATGCCCGACTCATATGATTACAGTCAAACATGTATATTAAAAATTAAACTACCGGTATGTAGATTAGTATATTATTCCAAAGCAATACTTATACCTCGCAGTTGTTACTTTTTAGCCATTTTTATAGATGTCCTTCAGCCACTTTTGTGTCCGTTTTTTTAAACTATGTAATTTTTTTTAAACTACACAAACAAATTTGCATTTACTTATGCGACAGTGTTTGGGGTAGTTGTTTGCAATATTAAATTCCCAGTTGTATTAATTCTGCATAATTCCGCAACAGAGCAAACAAACAAAGATTATCACAAACAAACTTGGTTTTATTAATGCATTACAATAAAGAAATTATTAGTTATACCACCAGTGGTACATCGTGACTAATATGTCTAAGAAGAATGACGCAGCTTGATTGCCCTCTATGCCTAATTTTTGCCTATGGGTGATATTGAAAGAAGCCTCAGTCACGCAGACGTTTCATAAAAAGAACCTCAAAATTATCACAAATAACCTCGGTTTGATATTATAATACATTAAAATTCTATACCAGCAAAGACAAAGTGGGGCATTCCAACCAACAGTCATGGCTATTGTATTGGTGAACCCTGATGACTTGGAATCCAGAGAGATGACTCAAAACTTGACTTGGAGGTCATTGACTTGAGACTTGACTTGACTACCCAGAAGTCACTTGCAGGTCAGTGACTTGACACTTGACTTGACCAGTTTGTTACTTGCCAACACGTCTGATATCCACATATTCTTTTCTGACTCTTGGCATATTATGCCTTTCAGGTATGGGTTCTATTAGAGACAATCTATTACTATTGCTTCTTACTGTTTCTATTATTATTACATTAATTCTAATCTATTACTATTCATCATCATCATCAATCCCGTAACCCTTAGTGTCGTTGGGGCACCACCGATGACCTTGACCTAACGGTGCCTTGCAGGAATGTCTTTGTCATGCCGGATGTTCGTGAGACGTGCCCATACCATTTCAGCTTCCGTCTCTTTACTGTCGTTAGGAGATCTTCATAGGGCCCGATGCCTTGTTTGATTCTGTTGTGGACCTCTTTGTTGGTTGCATGGTCCTTGTATGAGATGCAAAGGATCTTTCGATAGCACCTCATTTCCATGGCTTGTACTCTTCTTTGTATTTCGGCTGTAAGAGTCCATGTCTCGCATGCATATAGAAATATTGACACGACAAGTGATCACATTAGTCTGATTTTGGATCGAAGGGTGATGCTTTTATCTTTCCATAGTGGTGTCAGTCTTGTCATCGCTGCTGTTGTCTGGGCAATCCTTGAAATGATCTCAGTTTTGGATGCCTCATCCGTGTTAACTGAACCCAGGTACTTGAACTTGGACACTGTTTCTAATCTTTGTCCATTCACTGTGATCTTCTTGTTGATGCCATTGGTGTCAATTCCGTAGGATCCAGATGTATTGTCGAGGCGGCTCACTAGGTCAGCTAGCTTCTGTTCATCCCCTGTTAAACCATCAATATAATCTGCAAATTTGTTATTGTCCTGCCTCCGATGCTGACTGTTCCTACGTGATCTTCAAGGGCGTCAGTCATGATCCTGTCTAAAAATATGTTAAATAGAGTGAGTGATAGAAGGTAGCCCTGGTGGACTCCAATGGTGGTGCGAAACCATTTTCCCAGGGTGCCATTCATAAGGACTGCGCTGGTGGCCTTGTCATATGGATGTTCTATGGCTTGAACAAGGTTGAGACCAATGTTGTATTTCCTCATGGTTGCCCATAAGGCTGCATGCCATACCCTGTCAAATGCCTTCTTGAAGTCAATAAAGACATGGTAGAGATCTTCTTGGTGTTGCAAGTACTTTTCACAGAGGATTCTAAGGTTGAAATATGCTCTGTAGTACTGTGTCCTGCTCGAAAGCCGGCCTGTTCTTCAGCGATGATGTTCTCTGCTTGTGGCTTGAGTCTGTTAAGGATGACCTTTAATATGACTTTATTTGGGTGGCTGATGAGGCTGATTATCCGGTAGTTTTGACACAATTTAAGTTGCCTTTTTTTGGAAGTGTGATGACCATTGATTGGGTCCATGGAATAGGCAATTCTCCTGTCTGCCAGATCTTGTTGCAGATTTCAGTGAGGATGTTAGTCACAGCTTCTCCCCAGCTTGTATTAATTCAGCTGGTTTATTGTCAACTCCAACTGATTTCCCTTCCTTCCTCCTACCAACAAGATACGTGGAAGAAACGACATCACCATCGACACATGGAACGTCAGGACATTGAGAGCTGCAGGAAAACTGAAAGAACTCACACATGAGATGGAGAGATACAGATGGAATCTGCTTGGACTCGTCGAGATGTGATGGAAAAGCTTTGATGAAACATCGACCGAAGAAAGACACAAGTTCTACTTCAGTGGCAAGAAGGACAAACACGAACATGGCATTGAGTTTCTTGTTCACAAAGACATCGTGAACACTGTCATGGGTTGTCGCCCTATCTCCAGCAGGCTCATCACCATCCGCCTGAAGGCAACTCCCTTCATTATGACAGTCATACAAGTTTATGCCCCAAAATCTGATTATGACGACAGTGAAGTGGAAGATTTCTATGGCCAGCTGCAAGAAGTCATAGAGGAAACGCCAAAGAAAGACAATCTTATTGTACTAGGAGACTGGAATGCAAAAGTGGAAAAGAATGCGTAGACCAACTTTCTGCAACACGGAAACAAATGAGAGAGGTCACAGGCTCCTCGAATTTGCAATGTACAACGAGCTGATACTGGCTAACACATTTGGCCCACACAAAACATCTAGAAGATGGACCTGGCACAGCCCAGATGGAAAACATCACAATCAGATCGACTACATCTTGGTGAAATGGCGCTTTCAAACAGGAGTGAACATTGCCATTACACTAAGCTATCCAGGAGCAGATATCGGAAGTGATCATGACTTGCTGATGACAACCTTCCACATTCGCCTGAAGAGGATCAGCAAACCAAAGCCAACAAGAATCAAATTTGACATCGAGAAACTTAAGGATCCTGATGTAGCAGAAGCATTCAAAGCAATGATAGGTGGGAAATTTGCACCACTTATCATACTGGATGACAAATATACCGACGTGAACTTGCTGACCAACACCTTCAACAAAATAGTGACCGACACAGCCCACGAGATCCTTGGAAAACACCGTCGGACAAAGAAACCATGGGTCACAACAGACATCCTAGATCTTTGTGACAAAAGAAGGGAATTGAAAAGGAGAAAATGTGATCCTGAAGGTGCAGCAAAATACAGAGAAGTCAACAAGAAGATTAAACAAGATATGAGAAGAGCAAAAGATAACTGGATAGCAGAACAATGCTGTGAAATTGAAGACAGCTTGAGCAAGAACAACAGCAAGAAGGCTTATCAAATAGTGAAAGACCTGACATCAGTGAAGAAAGGGATAACTACCACTATCCAAGACAAATCAGGGAAATGCCTGACAGAAGAACAGCAGATCCTCAATCGATGGACAGAATACTGCTCAGAATTGTACAGCCACAACACCAACGGAGACCCAGTAGTACTAAATTGTACACAGACTACTGAAGAGGACGACTACCCCATTCTTCGTGAGGAAGTGGAGGCTGCAGTAAAGTCTCTGAAAAAAGGAAAGTCAGCTGGAATTGATAACATACCAGCAGAACTGGTTCAAGCTGGGGGGAGAAGCCTTGATTACCACACTTACAACAATCTGCAACAAGATATGGCAGACAGGAGAATGGCCCACCCCATGGACTCAGTCACTGATCATCACACTTCCCAAGAAAGGCAACCTACAGATGTGCCAAAATTAAAGAACAGTCAGCCTCATCAGCCACCCAAGCAAAGCCATGTTGAAGATCCTACTCAACAGACTCAAACCTCAGGCAGAAGAGATCATCGCTGAAGAACAAGCGGGTTTTCGAGCAGGACAGAGCACCAGTGAATAGATCTTCAACCTTAGAATCCTTTGCGAGAAATACCTTCAACATCAGCAAAGCCTGTATCATGTCTTCATAGATTTCAAGAAGGCCTTTGATAAGGTATGGCATGCGGCCCTATGGGCAACCATGAGGAAGTACAACATTGGCTCCAAGCTTGTCTGAACCAATGCTACCAGTGCAGTAATCTTCAACAGCAGCATAGGAGACTGGTTTCAAACAACAGTCGGAGTTCGACAAGGATGCCTACTATCCCAACGCTCTTCAACATTTTTCTGGAAAGGATCATGACTGATGCTTTAGGAAACCATCAAGGCACTGTCAACATTGGAGGCAGGACAATCACCAATCTTCTTTTTGCTGACGACATCGACAGCTTAGCAGGAGATGAACAAGAACTAGCCAATTTGGTGGAGCGCCTCGAGAAAACTGATGACCAACAACACACAAGGCATCAGCACAGAGGTCAAAGTTAATGGACAGAGACTTGAGACAGTAAAAAGCTTCAGGTACTTGGGATCAATTATCACAGATGAGGGTTCCAAACCGGAGATACTTGCCAGGATTGCACAGACAACAGCAGCACTAACAAGGTTGAAACCCTTATTGAACAACAGAAACATCACTGTCAGTTCGAAAATAAGGCTGATGCGCTCCTTTGTCATGTCCATCTTTCTGTACACTTCTGAAACATGGACCCTCTCAGCAGATCTACAGAAGAGGATACAAGCCATGGAAATGAGATGCTTTCGGAAGATCTTGCGCATATCATACAAAGAAGACCATGTTACTAACGAAGCTGTCTGCACCAAAATCAAACAAGCCATCGGACCATAAGATGACCTTCTTACAACAGTTAAGAAGCGTGGTACGGTCATGTATCCCGATCATCTGGCCGTGCAAAGACTATCTTGCAAGGTACCATAAGAGGGGGGAGACGAAGAGGTAGACAGAAGAAGAGGTGGGATGACAACATCAAAGAGTGGACAGGAATGGAGTTCGCTGACTCCCAGAGGGCTGTCGAGAACAGGGAAACGTGGAGAAAGCTGATTAGAAAGGATTTAAATGCAGCCTCCACTTCTTCATGAAGAACTGGGAAGTTATCCTCTTCGGTGTTCATAAGACAATCCAATACTGCTGCATTTCCTTTGGTCTGGCTTTTGTATAACTCGTTGCAGTACTCTTTCCATCAGTTGATAATCTCTCTTTCTTCCGTGAGGCACTTTCCTGACCTGTCTTGGAAGGTGTTTATTCTTCCTTTCTTCTCACTTGTCAGGTCTTTTATGACTTGGAATGCTCTTTTGCTATTGTTCTTGTTCAGGTTGTCTTCTATTTCACTGCACTGTTCTTCTATCCATTTTTCTTTGACTTCTTTCGTGCCTGTTCTGATTTCTTTGTTGATTTCCCTATATTTATCAGTTCCTCCGGGGCTGTTCTTCCCCCTTTTCAGTACTCTTCTTTTGTCACACATGTCAAGTAGTTTGGTGGTGACCTTCGTATCATGGTGTTTGCTGAGGATCACACTGGCTGTATCAGTCATTGCATTGTTGAATTTGTTGTTCTCTGCATCGGTGTTCTCTTCCTCTAGGATGGTAAGAGGCGTAAATTTCCCACCTATCATTGCTTGGAATGCTTCTGCAATCTTTTTCAGACGTAGATGGAAGTTCATCATCACCAAGTATTGATCACTTCCTATGTCTGTGCCTGGAAAGAGGGGCAGATGGCGCGGTCATTGTTAACCCCGGGCTGCGACTGATCCGGTTTGTTCTGTGTATTGATCGTCATCATGTGGTGTGTCTAGGGCATGATCCGCATGGTGGTGCCCATCTCCTCTCCAAGCGTTGCTATTTGCCCATAGCTGGGACATGGGTTAGTGACAGTGGCAGAGTGTGTCCACACTCATTGGGTACTTTTCTTAACAGAGGGTACGTGATTTTTTTTTCTATAAAGACATTAGACAATGTCCACAAGGCCTCACCCCCTGTAGTTGCACAATCTGTCTTGGAAAGGAAAGCATGCTGTGTGTCTGTGGCTGTAGCAGTGATAATTATTGTTTGCTGAGAGGGTGGATTAGCACCTGTCCAGGGCTCTGTGTACTCTAAGGGTCTCCAACCAGACTGCAAACTGGTACAGTATTAAACAATTGTAGCCCAGACTGTCTCACTTGAGTCAACATACTGAATTGGTAACAACTAGCACAAGCTCTAAGTGGACTTTAACTTAGGGCTTCTGACTTGAAGACAAGTTTGTGTGGCTTCACTGCATTCAGAAAGGGAATAGCTCAAACATACACAATGTCATATAATATTTGACTATCAGGCTATCTGGTGACAATACAACTACACAAGGGTGCGCACTTTGTGCTTTTGTATTATAAAACATATAAAACTTTGTTGATCTCAATGCTTGTAAATAATTATTTGTATTAAATTCATATAAATGAGTGATTAAAAAAATCAATGATTTTTTAAATTTTTATCTATTACTATTACCAGGATATATATTAATATTACTGTGTCGTTATTACTATCACTGAATGTCAATTAACAATTTTGCTGATGGGTCTGTGAACCCTAGAATTGCCTATGAACTTAGTCTTTATAGTACTAACTAAATATACATTTGTACACCATTTGAAGATCTGAGGTAAGAACATTTGTCCAAATTTTAATAAAGGGTCTGTGTGGCAATGTTATCATGTGGCAATTGGCAATTTGAAAAAAGAACTCAGAAGTTCCGCTCAAATCAAAGGTTACTTTGAATTCGATACAGGTTGTAGTTCCTGCTCTACGATAACATTTGTTGCCTGTCTGCACATATCTGAAACCATGCCGTTTGTGTATGCTAGAAATGTGTGAAGTCATGGGGCATCTTAACAACTACTAACTGGCTTGCTACTCCTGCATTGTTTCATTGAGCTGGTGTTGCATCAAATTATCAGCCTACTGGTCTTTTCATGTAACTGCTCAGACATTGTCTATACATTATTTACAGTTACTAGCAGTTGGAATAACATGTAATGGCTTAGCCATTGTCTATACATTATTTACAGTTACTAGCAGTTGGAATAACATGTAATGACTTAGCCATTGTCTATACATTATTTACAGTTACTAGCAGTTGGAATAACATGCAGACAAACCTGATATTTTGTAAGTTTGCAGCAGACGATTTAATAGAAAAGTGATAGACTATTATTTATTAATTTAGGATCTATTACTATAACTTTTGAAAAAATCTCATCTATTATTAGTATTACTATTACAAAAAAAGTCTATTACCAATTACTATTACATATTACTATTATCCCATGCCTGATGCCTTTTGCTGTTTGCAATAGTTGACACAACAGTAAAAACCACAACACTGTATTGCAGCATTGGAATCATAACCTCGATCCAAGACACAGCTGCAGTGATGGAAGAAGCCCAGGTTATCAGGAAGCTGGATGAGACTGTAGTGAACAGGATAGCAGCCGGTGAAGTGATCCAGAGACCAGCAAATGCCATCAAAGAGATGATTGAAAACAGGCAAGAGGCAGTACTCCATTTCCTAGTTTTTGCTGAGAGAGGCAGATGTTTATTTAGGTAACCTAGCATCTGTTGAATTTGTAGGGCAACTGAAGACTTTGTTATACATTCATGATATTTATTTGTTGAACATTCCAGAAAATGTTGCTGTGTCATGCTAGATAACTGTTTATGTGTGTGTTGCAGTTTGGATGCTAAGTCGACCAGTATCCAGGTGGTTGTGAAGCAGGGAGGTCTCAAGCTGCTGCAGATTCAAGACAATGGCTCCGGCATACGAGTGAGTGGAGTGTTCTGTAGATGCAGAACATTTTTGACACTATTCACTATTACACAGCACATACAAGGATGTGTGAAAAAATGTAGATTTATATAATATACAACTATAATGATGTTACCCTTAAAAGCCAATTATTTTTAATCTAGTATTATATTTTCATGGTGTTACTGATGTGTTAGTAAAGTTGTCCTTGGGAGCATAAAATAATAGTAGTTGATAACTGTTGTGTACCAATGACCTTCAGATTTTGAATGAACATATACTACCAAAATAGTCTGTATAAATAAATTATTTAAATACCATGAAGAAACTTTTTGTACACAAATGGGCAAGCGGCGAGCACCACCTAACAAACCGACTTAAATGGCCCCCTCTACAGAGTCTACACACACCCACGTTATACATCATTTGAAAGCTTAATGTCTCCCCGTCAAAGTTAGGTATGATGACGCGCTGTCAAATGGTGCAGTAAGCATAGAGCAAAGGTCAAACAAGGTCACCCTCAAACGATTAGTTGTTGAAGTTGTATTCTGCAAAACGTTATAAAATCATATTGGATTCGTATGTACTTTATATCATTACACACAGCCACATCATACATCATTTGAAACCTCAATGTCTCCCGGTCAGAATGAAAAGTGGTGCAGTAAGTGTGGAGCGAAGGTCAAAAAAGATCACCACCAAATGACGAATTTTTAAAATTGTGGTATTCTGAAAAACGTTATGCAATTACTATGGTTATGTATTTACTTGGATGTAGTACATGTGGAGTGAAGATCAAACAAGGTCACCGTCAAATGATGACTTTTTGAAATTGTGCCATTCTGCAAAGTTACTATAGCATCTTCCCATTGTTCAAAAATCGCACACATTTCATTGAAAAGCTACGTTCCTAACAATTTGTTTGCACTCAATAGATGAAATAAATATCAGGGATTTAGAATATCGATATCTTGCGCTGTGCTTTCTGGGATATTTGTCAAAATGTCATATACAGTGGAACCTCAGTTTATGGTCACCCCGGTAATACAGTCACCCCGCCATTATGGTCACCCTGGGACAGTCCCAAATGATTTCCACAGTAAAAGATAAGACATTAGTCCCGCTAATCCGGTCACCTCGCTATTCAGGAATATGGTCAGTAACCCAGTGCAAAACGTCGAGGTTAACCTGTCAGTCACAGCTGGGAAGCCAAGATTTGGCAGCTGCAACGGCAAGCAGCCGCAGGCCGGCTGCTGTTCCATCAAAGGCGATCTTAATGTGAAGCCACACACTGGCGTCTTCGTGGTTATGCAGTAACCAGTTAATGTCAGAAAACAAAGCAATAAGCAACACACTTGTCATTTTAGTTAACATTTTGAAGGCAAATTCTTAGGCCTAAGCTTAGCAGCTGAGTAAATTTTACTGAAAAACGTGGCGCCGTCGACGGCTCTGTCATCGACGCTAGAACACCGCTTAAACACCAATGAGCACTTGTAGGAATAGCAGGCCCTAGAGATAGCAAAATGTTGCAAAATTCAATAATCCTCTGATACGTAGCATGTGTGGTTATAATATAGGCTCCCCAAAATAAACAGTGACGCCTCTGGTGGATAACTCGTGTTCGATCCTGAACAGCAAATATTTCACGAGTTGTCATGTCAGCAAATAATGTATCATACCAACATTAATACTTATTGATATGTAACAAAACCAACTAGCAAACATCTGTCGACCTAATATATGAATAATTTCGCAGCAATCGAACACGCTAAATGCCTTATGGTGTTACACGAAATTATGGCTTACGAAAAGAAAAACAACATCGGGAATTTCCGTGTGTGTTTGTGAGTGTGCGTTTATTCAGTTTCGACTGAACAGCTGTTAAGACGTTTTTATTGCAGGTCTTAGTAGAAACTGAATGTATCTGGTAGTCTGAACAAATTGACTTAATTTTGATCTTATATATTCGATGGTCCTTTATTTGCTATACATAATAGTATATGACATTTTGACAAATATCTGAGAAAGCATAGCGCAAAATATCGATATTCTAAATCACTGATACTTATTTCATCAATTGAGTGCAAACAAATTGTGAGGAAATCAACTTTTCAGTGAAATATGTACGATTATCAAACAATGAGAAGATGCTATTATAACTTTACGGAAAGGCACAATTTTGAAAATTCATCATTTGACGGTGAACTTGTTTGATCTTCGCTCCACGCGTACCACATCCATTGGCAACACCACATCATACCTCATTTTGACAGGGAGACATTGAGCTTTTAAATGATATATGATGTGGCTGTGTATAGTGAAATAAAGTAGATACGCAATATCTTTTTATGACATTTTGCAGAAAAGTACAATTTAAAAAAACGTTTGAGGGTGACTTTGTTTCACCTTCGCTCCATGCTTACTGCACCACTTGACAGCACGACATCATACCTAACTTTGACGGGGAGACATTAAGCTTTCAAATGATGTATGATGTGGGTGTGTGTAGGGGAACTGCTGCTCGCCTAAAACCAAAGTCATGCCATAGCAACAAGCTGTTCTAGATATGCTTCCAAATGCAAAACAGCCATTATTATTTATTATTATTTTCACATATTTGTAGTGAATTGGTCGCACATGTTTTCAGAAGGAAGACATGGACATTGTGTGCGAACGCTTCACTACGAGTAAGTTACAGACCTTTGAAGATCTCAATGCTATAGCAACCTATGGTTTCCGTGGTGAAGCGCTGGCCAGTATCAGTCATGTTGCACACGTTACCATAGCAACCCGGACTGCAGATTCAAAATGTGCACACAGGTACTTACTTTTATTTTGGTGTTTGTGCGTTAATCTTATTTCCCTGGATAAATATTGATAGTAAAGCTTGGGAAACAGATGTGCATAATCCAACTGTGAAGCATTGTTCAACTATGGTGAATATATACAATGTGAGTGTGGTGCAGTTTAAAATCCATGCTAAAATGTTGTGCTGGTTAAATTGGGAGTAAAGTGCATCCTGAGTGGCCAACCCTCCCTTGAAAGTGTCTAGGGTTGGGGATGTTACTATGAACTCAGGTAACTGGTTACACAGTCGGATACCAGATGGGAGGAAGAGGTAGCGCAGGTGGTGGCCTCTTGTGACGAGTGAAGATTACATACATGGCAAGTTTGCCACAACAGTCACTGCTGTATTAGATAACTCATGCAGAAACATTACACATACATTTATATCTTTTCTAGAATTGTTTGTTTCTGTATTTTTGTAATGTTGAAATTTTGTGGTTAGCCTTTGTTTAATAGCTGTGTTTTTATGCATAATTTGTTTAATTAAAACGTACACTTTTCATGAAAATTGCATTGTATTACGAGTAGCTTCCATATTAATTATTATTGCTATTACATATGTTCAAAATACAAACCAACAGTCATCTTGTGAGTCCATGATTTATACTATGTGTACTTGTTTTGTCTTTTAAATATCTTAGTCTGTCACTAAAATAATTCTATTGAAACAAAACAGAAATCATTGTTTTGGAGCTATGCACATAAAGAGATAATAAAACTAACTGTGTGTAACTAAAATCAAGAATATCACACCAGTTTACTCAGAATGTTTTCTAAAATTGGAAGATTGCGGTCATTTGACCGGTTGACTGAAGGCTGTTAACCAGGGCGACTGAGAAGCATGCGCAGTTCTATGAAAATCGGGTAACCTGGACTGTGTGTTAAGTAAGGTCGGCATACACAGAACCAAAGAAAAGTCTCAAACAAACATGCTTTTTTTCTCAGAAAGAGGATTGGTTTCGTAAACAAATGCTAAAATATGTTACATAAGTTGAGTTTGGATGGACAAAAAAGCATGTCCATATCGTGTTGGCAAGTATTGGAATAGGTGTATGCAAATATATTTTCAATTGGCGAGCAAAATTTGCTAGACTATGAAAGTCATGACATAGTGTTATCTAACAGTATGACACGACCCATTAAATTAAAATGCGGTGTGTTCAACAAGGTTTTCCTAGTAAACCACTGGCGTGATATTCTTGATTGTAGTTGCCAATGGTTGTTTTAGTACCTCTTTACAGGTGCATAGCTCATGATTTTTGTTTCCCTTTAAATTTGAAACTGAGCTAGTGATGATCAATATGTGTGAGTGTATTGTATCAGGGGAGAGTACAGCGACAGTCAACTCAAGGGTCCAGTCAAGCCATGTGCCGGAAACATTGGAACTCAAATTACGGTGAGTTGTTTGGTTAGCTGGTAAACCTTCAGTTTCATCTCAGAACAGTTTGTTTGATTCTAAACAAAACCAATGTTGTTTAACCTCAGACCACCTCACCCTGACCCCCTACTTGAACCTTTGAATTACATTGACCTGTGGATACCTGTAGAAATATCCTCGTATTTCATGCTGTAACATCACATACAATTCATATCCAACTTTCATAATGCAACTGTGCCTGTGCACCAAAAATCGTTACCCTTATGACTATGATAATGATCAGAAAATAAAAGTTGTGGGGAAAATATTGTGGTGCTAGTCACCACATTCACGTCAAAATTATTATTAGTATTGGCATTGTGGCAGGTGGAGGACCTGTTCTACAACATTGTGACGCGGAGGAAGGCATTAAAGAGTCCCACAGAAGAGCACCGCAAGTTGATGGAGGTCATCAGTAGGTGAGGAAATAACAAACCAGCAGGGCGCGGTAGCTCGGCGGTTAGGCACTTTACTGTCAATCAAGAGGACTGGGGTTTGAGTCCACCTACTGCTGTATCAAAATTTTGGCAATTTCATTCACCCCACTTTGCCTGTGTCTTTCGGATGAGACACTAAAAGCCGTTGGTCCCTTCTACCTAAAGTCTGTGGCACGAGAAATAAAAGATCCTACCAGGGAAATGGAACCTGTCTTGGACTCACACAGCCAATGGTCTCGATCTACAAAAACCCACACAGTATTAGCTACTGCCAAAAAAACTTGTTCTGCTAATGGAAGAAGTGCCATGAGTGCCTTGTCTAGGCAGACAGTGGTGCTATATAAGACCACACATTATCATTATCATTAAACCACATAAATGTACTGAGAATATCATACACGGTAGCTAATGCCTCGGCATATGAGCAGATCCCTGAGTGACAGATATGACAAACACAAAGTATACAAAGTATAACAAAGCAAATTGTTCCCGACTTTCATTATAATGATTTTGATGACAATGTTTTCATTTTGGTGAAGAAGAAAGTTGAATCTATTTTATTCTCCCAACTTGAACCTGGTTCACAACTAAAAATATTACTCACTTCATTGCCTTTTGGCAATCATTCTTTGCCTTCTTCTGGAACTGCATTCTGGGAACTTTTCCTCTGCTCGCCAGATGGTTGGGCGAGCAGACTGTCCCACGCATGGCTGAGTCGGGACCCTTCGTCTTGGTTCATGATCTGTGTTGTTTTCCTGATCCAGAGGCCCTCCTTAATCCACCACACACTTTAACAGTCTGCTAGTGTATGTTTGTATGTATGTTTTCAAAAAATTATGATTGATAAAGCTAAATAGTTCAAGTAGAAATGTGAACATGAAAGACATACAGCTTTGATCATCTAATTGTGATCTACTTTTTGTTCTTCCAAGTTTAAACAAACATTAGTACTAGGGCTTTCTTGGTTGCCGCACCAACTCTTTGGAACTCACTCCCTGATAGTGTTGTTAAAATCATTTTGCTGTCATTTGAAGACTTGTCTTTTTTACCTTGCCTTCCCTCCTTAATTCCCTAGCATATTCATTCATCTGTTGACGACTTAATATTGCATAGCGATTTTGTGATTGGCTTCAGACTAACCATTTTGTTTTGATGCACCTCTGAACTTGGTTTCTGAGGATTTAGGCATGAAAGATGTTTTCTTCTTATTATTAACACTTTTGCGACCTGTAATCTCTAAATCTTTCTTTCTCTAGGTATGCTATTCACAATGCAACAGTTGGCTTCACACTAAAAAAGGTTGGTCACTATGCACTGTATATTTTAAATGATTTCAATACATTTTAATTGTACATTCCTCTGTTATAAAATTATTGAGCAACTGCAGTTGGTAATATTTATACTTCCCAAGATGACAGCTCAATGATGTGGATGATCTAAGATTCACTATGATATGGATGATCTAGGATTCACTATGATGTGGATGATCTTGGATTCACTATGATGTAGATGATCTAGAAGGCACCATTGCAAAACAGTTGTACCACAATCTGGCACACATCTTTATAGCACATGCCTGATCAAATGTTGCCTGTTCAAACGTCTGTTTCTTGTGGTCTGTGCGTGCTTGCGTGCGAGCGTGCATGTATGCGTGCAAGTGCGCCATGGCCTGGGTGTGCCACAGTCTGGATGTGACACGGTCTTAATGACAGTCTTTTTGTTACATGGTCTGTTTGTGACACTGTTTGGGAGTGACATGGTCTGTGTGTGACAAGGTCTGGGTGTGACATGGTCTGGGTGTGACATGGTCTGTATGTGACACGGTCCGTTTGTGACACTGTCCATGTATGACACAGTCAGTATGTGACACGGTCTAGATATGACAAGGTCTGGGTGTGACATGGTCTGGGTGTGAGTCTTTTTGGGACATGGTCTGTGTGTCAAATGGTCTGTGTGTGAAACGGTCTGTGTGTGACGTGGTCCGTTTGTGATACTGTCCGTGTATGACACAGTCTGTGTGTGACACGGTCTGTGTGTGATACGGTCTGAGAATGACACTGTCTGGGAGTGACATGGTCTGTGATGTTTCCCTACAGCATGGAGAATCTGTAGCAGATGTGCGGACTCCCCCAAGTTCTACCCATGTAGACAACATCCGAGGCATCTTCGGGGACTCAGTTGCAAGGTAAGGACTCTCTTCTGAAGCAAGGTAAGGACTCTCTTCTGAAGCAAGGTAAGGACTCTCTTCTGAAGCAAGGTAAGGACTCTCTTCTGAAGCAAGGTAAGGATGCTCTTCTGAAGCAAGGTAAGGATGCTCTTCTGAAGCAAGGTAAAGACTCTCTTCTGAAGCAAGGTAAGAACTCTCTTCTGAAGCAAGGTAAGGACTCTCTTCTGAAGCAAGGTAAAGACTCTCTTCTGAAGCAAGGTAAGGACTCTCTTCTGAAGCAAGGTAAGGATGCTCTTCTGAAGCAAGGTAAAGATGCTCTTCTGAAGCAAGGTAAGGACTCTATTCTGAAGCAAGGTAAGGACTCTTCTGAAGCAAGGTAAGGATGCTCTTCTGAAGCAAGGTAAGGACTCTATTCTGAAGCAAGGTAAGGATGCTCTTCTGAAGCAAGGTAAGGATGCTCTTCTGAAACAAGGTAAGGATGCTCTTCTGAACAGAAATACTGCAGGATCAATTACGAAAAAGTGTGTAAGTGCCGCTTTCTTCGAGAAACTTCCAAACAGACTTCCAAACAAACTGTCAGAAAGTATTAGAAACAGAGGCCACCCCAAACTTAGATTCAAAGGTACTAATGCGAAATTTTAAGAAAAAAAGTGTATACTCCAAGCAGTGGACACACTTGCCCAAGAAAGACAGACTTGGAGAGGACTCCTGGAGTATAGACCAAGTGAACTGTCATAGTCGCAACATTGACTGACAGCAAGAGAGTTTTCTTTCTGTCTACTTAGAATGAGATGTCCATTGTACTAGCATCATGATGCCCATTATAGACCCATTGTTTACTAGCATCATGATGCCCATTATACATCCATTGGCGAGGGTGTACTCTAAACGTACTTTATTTTATTACATCTCTGTTATTGAACACAGAGAGCTGAAACTGTGCATTTTTTCAGAATTTTTCTAGGGGGTTTTCCCATGGTATGGTGGCCATCTTGGATTAATTTTTCGTGTCAAATATGTCAGTAACTACCAGTCTTAGATAACCCTTAAAAAAATTTTTGTAGTTACTCTAGACAACCCTTGTGAAAACCACCAAACTTTTTTTTTCCTAAAAACTTTTTTGTAATGATTTTTTCAAGTTTTACTGTATGCGAAAATGCAAACACGGAGGTGAAAAATTCCATTCATGACTCATTGTATAAAAACCAGGTCATGTTTTCCAGAAAGTCTATTGGTGGTTTTCAAGAGCATACTATCAAGATATACTACGGCAAGTTTCAAGCAATTCTGTAAAGCAGTAGCACGGGAAAATGACACGGGAGACAGCAGGTGTAAGGAAAAAATGTGTTTCTGAGATAATTGCGTTCAAAGTTTGGGTACATGGGAACGCACATTTCAAAATATAGAAAGTAATCTAGATGACTGAAACTTTTCACATATGTTAGCCAATGTAATATAATAATAATCTATCAACAGGCAGAGTTCAGAATGATTTCCACTGTAAAATAATAACAACATATGAAAAACTAAGCACCATAAAAAAATTAGCAAAACAAAAAAACGTATTTGTACAATATGACACCAGTCCACAGATAAAGTTCATTGGAGAACAAAAAATATACACTGGAGCACAGATAAAGTTCACTGGAGTACAGTGCCATTGGTACCCTCTCTAAAACGCCCCCGTGCCGAGGGTATGGTCAACATCTTGGACGGAGTGAGTGCGCTTCTTGCATGGCAGCAATACTGCATAGAGTACGATCACTGTTGAGATATTTGCACCAGCATCTTGTTCATGTATACATCCTCAACTGGTAAGCACCAGACATAATCCCCTCCAGAGGTTTGGTGTAACCAAAGTTCCGTTCAGTCGCAGACATTCTCCGAGATAACTCGTCTTGTGATGCTGATGGCTGATTTGATTCCTGGAAACAGTTACACAAAACCAATGTATGTCATGAACAGCACAAATATTCATAACATGTTCAACAACAACAAAACCAATGTATGTCATGAACAGCACAAGTATTCATAACATGTTCAACAACAACAAAACCAATGTATGTCAGGAACAGCACAAGTATTCATAACATGTTCAACAACAACAAAGGTCCATGTTAGGTTCAATTTATTTCATTGCCGTACACATAAATATAGTCTACTAATAGAGGTAAGTTATAATATAAACAACATTTCCATTGAATAACGTGCTGAGTAGAAATGTCAATCTTCAACAGCATCATCTGAGCCCCTGTACAGTTACTTAAATATAGTTGTAAGTCATACCTCTTGTCTCTACTTCTGCAGGCTGTCTGGTGTGCCTGCAGTGCAGTGGGACCCTGGGGCTGGGCTTGAATGTCAACATAGAACGAATAGCAACATCAACGTTTCTCCAGTGAGATATATGTCACAAAGGCTAACCATGTTCGGAGAAAACATAAATACACACATATATCTGAATCATACATCGGGAATATATAAGTTTTTAAAACATCCATAATTGAACTTACTCCACCTGCCATTCTCGTCGGCATCATGGGCAGACGAAGTTGTGGACACACCCAGTTCATTGACGGATTCAACATGAGATTCCTTGCTATCGCGCACTAAGCTGTGCAGCTGTGCAAGCTTCCACCACTTCTCGGCACCGTAACTACCCAATGCCTTTTGACTAAACCACATAATGTTGTTTTAGAAAGCGATGTAATTGAATGTAACGCGGAAGGTAGCAATGTTGGCGAACGAATCGAACGTATGACGCGACAGGCTGGAAATTAGTATTACAACCAATCACAGCGATTGCTTACCGGCGACGATTGGCCAGACGGGGGAATCCGACATCACGTGATGCCGTTTGGCCAATCGTTGCAGGATTCCCCCAATCCTTTGTCCATGAGACGCTGGAGGGGCGATCGTTCGTAGTCGAGTTTACTCGGACGCTGTCGGTGCTATTTTTGAACGGTTTCTACCATCATGCAGAGCGAAAACGTCTTTCCCCTGATATGCGCCATGTTGGAATTCCCATATTTTTCGGGCCACGATCGATCTCGGAAAATCACATAATGTCCAATTATTCACGCTTGATTTGACAAAAACAAAGACTTAGCAATGATAAGCATCACACAAAAGGCATGTTTTATGATAAAAACTTGTTTATTTCGACAGTACAACGTACATGAATAGCAAGTTGAATAATATTTCTATATGAAAATGTCAATAACTGAAAACTCTTTTTATTGTCAAAAATTCATGTTGGTCTTTGCTTGGCCAACTCCGGTACGTTGAGTGAACGGCAGCAGAGCCATGGTTGGTCAGACCCTGCTGGTAGGGATTCAGACGGTTGCAATCCCATTTTGACGACTGTTGATGTTTCTTGCAGTCGTGTTTTCCACATTTCCAGTCTGGTGCGGCTGGGCGATGAGTTCAGTGGTTTTGTGAAGTTCAGGAAGCCTTTCCGTGACTTTAATCAGCTCATAGCAGATATGTGGTTATATAGTTGGTATTTTGTATCTGCCGCTTGTCTTGATCTTTCTGTGCGACTAGCAACAGTCTGCCTGATGTCCGGTGGAGCTATGCCAGTCAGCAGATGTAGGCTGTCTATGTTAGTAGGTTTCAGGCAGCCTGTTATCATGCTGTAGCAGTCATGTAGGGCAGGGTTAAGCTTGTTTGCATGTGTTGATCTTGCCCATAAAGCACATGCATATTCGGCAGCGGAATAGCAAAGGGAAAGGCCGCTGGATCTTAGCATCGGTGTTCTGCTTTCCCGTTTAGAGTTGGCAAGTTTGCGGATGTTGTTTCGTGCATTCACCTTCTGTGCATTCACACTTCCTTGAGGTAATCCATTTTGTAGTCTTCGCCATCTGCTCTTTTTTCCATCCAGTACTATGAAAAAATCACCGGTTTTCAAACATGTTGCATACTAGGTCGGTTAGATGGATGTCACCAGTCATCTTTAGCACTTTGGCGAGGAGGCGTCGGTGGTTGACGGTGTCGTATGCTGCCGATAGGTCGATGAAGACTGCTCTGGTGATTAGTTCTCTTTCAAAGCCATCTTTGATATGTTCGGTCAGATTGAGCAGCTGGCCCATGCATGAGTTTTCTGAACAGAATCCAGCCTGCTGTGTGATGAATTTGCTGTCAGTGTGTTGGGTGAGCCGGTTTAAAATCAGTCGCTCAAACAGCTTATAGGTATTGCACAGCAGGGAGATGGGTCTGAAACTCTTAGCCTCAAATGGGTCTTTCCCTGGTTTCAGGAGTGCTACCTTTGCTTTCTGCCAGAGCTTGGGGATTTTGTTGCTATTGATGCAGTTGTTGAAGAAATGTAGCAGCCAATCCCTGGCCTTCAGTGATGAGTTCTGTTTGGATGTCATCTAGACCTGTTGCCTTGCCATTCTTCAGTGCACTGATACCAGCTTCGATTTCAGTTTCATTGAAGGGTCTTGTAAACCCCAGGTCATTGGGGTATCATTTTCAATCAAGACGTGCGTTGGGCTGTTTGTTTGGCATACATCCATTTAGTAGCAGTTGGTGGGTGACTTGGTTCGCTGTAGTGTTGTAGTGCTGCTCTGCCTTTCGTGGATTGTTAAAAAGTTTTTGTATCGTTGCCCAAGCCTTCTTTCTACTGTGTGTCATGTCAGTCGATTCATTCAGAGTCTGTCATGATTTACAACGTTCCTCTGAGATAGTATTCATCAGCTCCTCTCTTGCCTCGATTGTATTCTCGGCATAGGGGTCTGATTCATAATTATGTTTGTATTGTTCATACATTTCAGCCGACTCAGGTGTCAGACCAGGGACATAGTTTCTCCTACATCCACGAGGGATATTCTTCCTTGCAGCCCTTCGTACGGCATGTATGAACTAGCAGTAGCTTTCTGCTGTCGGTGGTATGTCTTTAATACTTGCATCTAGGTGTTGTGCATAACCATACCAATTTGCCTTTTTAAGGTTGAACCGTCGATGGAACAGTACAGTTTGAGGGGTGACCACTGCGCTCATTTGTAGGCCAATTGGTCTATGTTGGGAGAGTAGAACTGCATCCATCACAATCTTGTTGCAACATCCTGCCATCCAGCTGGTAACAAAGATGAGGTCTGGATTGTAACCTCTCCGCCATCGACCACTGTTGAAAGAGCTGGTAAGTTTGGGGCCGTGAATCAGACTGAGGCCCAATCCTCTACCAGTTCGCCATCATTGTTCATTGTCCCACTGTGCACTGTGGCTGTTGAAATCTCCGATAATCGCCCGTGGTTTATTTCCAACTGAAGTTGGTGGGAGGTCAAAGGAAAACAGTTCACCTAGTGGTTTGTCGATCAATGTGACAGAAATTCTGATTAGGTCTACTGTCAGAATTTCGATGTTGTTGATGATAGTTCCAATCTTAACAAATATGGCACTGCCATATTGTTCGTGTGGCCTGTCAATGGTCATGTCTGTTATAGGTATGTGGGGCCGGATGTTTTTCGGGTCCCAGGTGAGCAGGGTTGTTTGATTTAAATCATTGATTTAAATCATGAGTTAAATCACTCTAAAAAAAATTAAAATCATTGATTTATGATTTTTTTTTTTACTTCTGATTTTTAATCACTGATTTATATGAATTTAACACAAATAATTGTTTACAAGCATCGAGATCAACAAAGTTTTGTATGTTTTTTTAATATAAAAGCACAAAGTGCTCACACTTGTGTAGCTGTATTGTCACCAGATAGCCTGATAGTCAAATATTTTACGACATTGTGTATGTTTGAGCTATTCCCTTTCTGAATGCAGTGAAGCCACACAAACTTGTCGTCCAGAGGAAGTATCTTTTCAAGTCAGAAGCCCTGAGTTAAAGTCCACCTAGAGCTTGTGCTAGTTGTTACCAATTCAGTATGTTGACTCAAGTAAGACAGTCTGGGCTACAATTGTTTAATACTGTACCAGTTTGCAGTCTGGTTGGAGACCCTTAGAGTACACAGAGTACGCAGAGCCCTGGTCAGGTGCTAATCCACCCTCTAAGCAAACAATAATTAGCACTGCTACAGCCACAGACATGCAGCTTGCTTTCCTTTCCAAGACAGATTATGCAACTACAGGGGGTGAGGCCTTGTGGACATTGTCTAATGTCTTTATATAAGCAAAAATCATGTACCCTCTGTTAAGACAAGTTTGAATTTGAATAGAACATGTTTGAAAGAGTGTATAAATATAAACATCTATATAAATGTCTATATACCAGATTTTAAAAAATTAAAAAAATTAAAAAATCAAAATAATCTGATTTAAATCAAATCCGATTTTTTTTATTTAAATAAAAATTTTTTTCAACCCTGCAGGTGAGTCTCTTGTAAGGACAGGATATCACATTGGTGCTTGTTGATCAGGCTATTGATGAGTTGTTGTTTCGCTGTTGATAGTCCTTCCGCATTAAAGGACGTGATGGTCAGAGCCGGTCCTGAATAGGGCCCGAGTTTGTGACTCTGGTCTCCAGGCATTTTAGCCATTCGTGAGTTGGTCTGTGTGAAGGATGTAGTAGAATTGCAGTTGTGGTGTTGGATAACTGGCAGGACCCACGCTGTGCACATTTCTACCATGGGCCCCGGCAACATCACATGACAGGGGCATTGTAGATGGAATTGGTGGAATGGTGATGTGAGCAGTTTGGTGCTACGTTCGAAGTGGCAAAGACAGTGAATGTCAAGTTTGTCTCCCGGTAGCCAATACTCACCAGTTGCACTGCATATAAGCAAGAGGCAATAAGCACTTGCTGATTGCTAAAACATCTGATTCACTGGACTTAACAGAAGTAACAATTAGTGATGACTCTGGATAATAGTATTGATATCATTACTTCAGAAATTGTAGATGCACGACAGAAGTGCACCAGGAAATCAAAGTGACTGGGTAATTATGAAATATGAAGGGGCATATTTCCATGGTGAGGTCACAGATTTTTTTTAAAAACATGGAGAAATTTGAGTTGAGAAATCAAGGTGAATGTTGATTGATGCCCCAACTGTTGTTGGCAGTCCTGGCAGTTTGTTCTGATGCATTTCATTTAAGGTCTTACACATTGTCGGGACAGTAGACAGCATCAATATTTTAACTTTTAAGTGTCAGCATTTTTATGGAAGATTCCATTTTAGCTCAAAAAGTGTGTAACTACTTTATTAAGAAAATATAAACATACTTTTATTTACTTGTTATGTTGTATTTTATCTACTTGTTATGTCTGACACCAAAAAAATTCACGTCCGACACCAGTCAAATTATTCTCTATTTCTTCAGTGTACCTCAGACACAACATTTTATTGGATCTAGTCGAGATATTAATTCCTGCCCTATCAGCATATAACATAACATTTCCAATATGCCCTTCATGTGAGTACATTTGACACCATGCATGTGCAGGTCAGGATCTATGTTTTCGTGTGTTTTCTGCAGCTTGATACCCCGTCAACTCCCGGTGTATTTGTGTTTACAATGAAATGGGGACACGCTTATGCAGACCTTTCTCTGTTTGTATAAATACACCAACTACTTGGTAGGTTGGTAACAGGCAATCCAATTTTATGCATACCCAACAAGGATTGCCGCTGTGCACACAATAATAGTGACTAAGTCTGCCACAAATTGTGCACAACCTGGTATTAAGCTGGTGTGTATGACCAATTAGTAAACAATACCAGATAAGATTTAACATTAGTGATATTTTCTACTGTAGCTAGCAACTGCCGAAGACAGTCTTTACCAAAAACCCTTGCTGCTCTTAAACAAAGCGACAGCATACAAAGAGGGAAAAGATACCTATGTGCAGA
>SDWI01002151.1:0-17794 GCA_009193005.1 Lamellibrachia luymesi
TTATATGTACGTCGCACCGAGTGTTGTGGAAATATAACATGTATCAACAAGGAATAAAATAATATATATAATTTAACATATTGCATAAGCAGACTGATATCATTTATCTACAACTGAATCAACACTACTTCAACCATCATAAAAATACCAGTATAGTCTTGTCTCGTTTATCCGTTCTTCAATTATCCGGTTTATCAGTAATCCGGATGTTTTTGTGTGGGAACTGTATACACTGTCTTTCTTTCTTCAATGCTATCTAAGTTACTGGATATGAATAAAATAATAAAGCTATACAATTTCCGAAGCGTATTTAACCAACAGTTATTCGTAAATTGTGATATAACCATGGGTGCGTTTACAAAAGTTGTATAACTGAACGTTCAACTGTGACTATGACGGCGTAATCGAATTCTTCGACCAGTTAAAGACACCTGACACTTCCGTCTATTACACGGAAGGAGGCTCAGACGAACACTACGACCGACCAAGACACCCGAACATTCAGCCACTTAGTCCTATGATGGCGACGACGCGTGCTGTTTCCGACCAAAGTCATGAGAAATGTATTCCATCTGTTATACCGAGACTCCCGCCACCGGCGCAAATGAATCAAGGCAGACACATTCCCCAACCTTTCAAATATACGCGAAACATCCGCGTGTTAAACCGAAGAAAGCGCTGTCGCAATCAGATCCGTCAAAGACATGCGTATATTTCATTGCGCCGACGATTGCACAGACATATGCTCTTAGCGCGAAAAGACACTATTGAAATCACGTGTAACTGTCCTGTGACAACATAAACTGAAACGTGACCATATAAAATAATCGGGGTGAATGTAAAATGAGGCTGGATCGACAGTATTTCATTAATACCTAAATACTACAATTCGCAAACAATATGTATTTTATAAACGCTTTTTTGATGTCTACATAGTCGTCATTTCCAAAACTGATGTCAGTTGGAAATATGAGCCATCCTCCCTTCCGCTCAGTTGTTCATAAAGCAAACCAATATTTGTCTAATAATAGAGCTATTAATCGATTTGAAACTGCATTTTGTGTCAACAGTCTACGTTTCGTGGACGCAATATTTCATTAAATAAATCATCACCGAATGTGTATGGCGAAATTACTCCGGGAAACCTTTGTGTTCCATTTCCTGTGTGTTTACTGTCTTCAGAACGATGTAGTGATCCTGTCCGCAGCATTACGAGACAAACAGTCCATTGAACTGTTGTGTGTTCACTGTATTACTGTCAATGTTTGTCTAAAGTCAACAAGTCCATATGACCAGAAGGACACGTACGTTACATCAGACAGGAGAAAACTTTCTAAATATTCTCATTTGTTTATAGTATTCAGATTTCTTCCAACAGTTCCACCGTATAGATGGATATAGAACGTAATGTTTAAATTTCATTTTACACGTTGTGAAGTCATCACCAAACATCAATTACATTTCTTCTTTCGACAATGCACCGGATGCTTTTACAAGACATTTTCAGCTAAACATATACGAAATTTCCATCTGTTACGCCGCAGACATGAACGTAGGCTCCAATCGGCCGAATACAACCGAAACTCCCATCACTTTGGCCGACGAAGGCGTTCACGCAGTTGAAAGGCCGGACACACACTCCGATCGGCCAAAGACGCGCTAAATTTCCGTCCGTCAAACAGTTGAAAGGCCGGATACACACACACTCCGATCGACCAAAGACACGCTAAACATCCGTCCGTCAAACAGTTGAGAAGGCGGACGCATGCTCCTACCGGATAAACACACGGAAACGTCCATCACACTCGTCTCTAAACTTCCACAACTTACGAATGCCAAAGCGTAGACGCATGCACCGAATGTTCAGAAACCAGCGAAACTTCCGCCAATGATGCCAATGAAGTACTGACGAATGTTCGACCGGCCAACGAGAAGCGAATCTTACGTCCGTTACGTAGATGAAAGGGCGGACGCTTGTTCCGATAGTCTGGAGAATAGCGAAACTTCCGTTCGTGACGGAGATGACTGAGCGGACGCAAGCTCCGATCGGCCAAAGACTCGCGAAACTTCCGTCCGTTCCTGGGATGAAAAAGTGAACGCATGCTCCGACCGGCCAAAGATTTGTGAAACTGTTTTCCGTCCCATAGAAGACAAAACGGACGCACGTTCCAATCGTGACATTTCCGTCGGTCAAAGACGTGCAAAATGTCCGCCCGTTCCTGTAATGAAAGGTAGGACTCTTGCTCCGACTGGACAAACACACGTGAAACGACCATCACACGCGTCGTTAAATCATTTACGCTGGTAAATCGCGGACGCACGCGCGGAATTGTCACAAACTCGCGAACCTTCCACAAGTGAGACCCCAATGTTGTGCTGATGTATGTTCGACCGGCCAACGACGAACGCTTCGATCGGCCAAACACATTCGAATCTTCCGTTCGTTCCTGAGATGAAAGAGCGGAAGCATGCTGCGATCAGCCAAAGACCTGCGAAACTCCGTCCGTCACACATTTAAAAAGGCGGACGCACGCTACGAATGGACAAACACACGCGAAACGTCCATCACACTGGACGCTAAACTTTCGTCACTTACTTATGCGAAAGTGTGGACGCACGCACCGACTTGTCAGAAACATGCGAAATTTCCGCAAGTGACGCCAATGAAGTGCTGATGTTCGACGGGCCAACAACAAGTGCATCTTACGTCCGTTGCGCAGATGAAAGGGCGAACGCTTTCGATCGTCCTAAGAAACGCGAAACTTCCGTTCCTAACGGAGATGACAAAACAGACGCCCGTTCCGATTGGCCAAAGTTTTGCGAAACTTCTGTCCGTTTCGAAGAACAAAAAGCCGGCGCACGGTCCGATCGTACAAAGAAACGCGAACATTTCGTTCGTTACGGAGAAGAATTGTCCAATTCTCCAAAGAAAGTTATGCTCGTGACTAAGATGAAAGAGCGGACGCTCGCTCCGATCGCGATACTTCCGTCAGTGACGCAAATGAAGTGTTGATACAAATTCGACCGGTCAACGACAAGCGTGGATTACGTCCGTAACGCAGATGAAAGTGAGACAAACGGTCTGGTCGGCCAAAGACACGGTAAACTTTCGTTCGTTACGGTGGTGAAAGAACGGACTCAACGTCCTAAAATGAATAGTGTCATTCAAGAGAATATGGCACCACATATTCGACGCGTGTCGTCTGACGGGAGTAAATTGTTGTTCGCTTCCTGTGAAATGACGTATCTTATGAATTTAACAGGGCGTGAAACGTTCACCGGATTCTCAACACAACATTCAGTGATGATGTTTGTGCTTCGTTTAAGCGGTAGGCAGATAGATGTGGAAACAACATTGTTTTTCTTTCTTCAAGGCAATTTCAGTTACTTACAATTTCCGAAGCGTCTTTTACCAACAAGTATTCGCAAATCGTGATGTGATCATGGTTGCGTTTACGAACAGTTGTATAATGGAACGTTCAACTGTGACTACGACTGCAACTGTATATTCAGTTGCGCCGACGAATGCACGGATGTATTCTCCCAGCGCGAAAAGACACCTGAAACATCCATCTGTGTCGCCGAAGGAGGCCGGGACTCGAAGGAGGCCGGGACTCGAAGGAGGCCGGGACTCGTGCTCTGGCCATGTTGCACTACACATTTCGTAAAAGCTAAGTGACTATATTAGCTGTATTAACAGCCCAACTTTTGTCAACTGCCACGGGACCATGTAATATAATCGGAGTGAACTAAACGTGAGGTTAGATCGACAGTATTTAATTACATACATAAATTCTACAATTCGCAAACAATATGAAATTTCTTAATGTCTACTTCGTCGTCATTTCCAGTAAATCAATATTTACTTTGTCTATTAGTAGAACTATTAATCGATTTGTAACTGCATTTTGTGTCAACCGTTTAAACGTTTCGTGGATGACTTATTCATTAAATGAGAATGATTGTTCTCCGATTCCTGTATGTCATTAATTTACAAGGCATGACGTTATGTTTAAACGTACGTCGTGTGGAAGAGCTGGATGCATTATCCCAGCTCTCTTTCGAGGCCAACACTGATCAGGCGACAGCGTTTCTCAGCCTTCACTACGTCCTGGGTGAGAACAATAATTCCCAGTGCTATGAAACCCGGAAATTTATCCGGAATTTTGGTTATCGATCAAATTGACTCTCAATACAATACAATACAATATAACTTTATTCATCCCATTCAGGGCAATTACATCGTCGTTTGGACGGGCACAGTATATAAAATATTAAAATTGTAAAATATAACATGGGTAACCGCGTATTACTGGCTCACGTCATCGTAGTCACAAGAACAATAATTTGTTACATGAACACATGGAGTGCATTTCACATTGTAACCACTAAATATATCTAGTACATACACACACACTACATTCATTTCACATTGTTGAGAAGACTGATGGCAGCAGGAATAAAGGATAACTTCTTACGGTTTGTTTTGCACGAGAGGCACCTAAAACGGCGGCCCGACGGCAGAGTGTCAAACATGGGATATAGAGCATGACTAGCATTAGCTAAGATAGAACGTGCCTTCCTAAGAATCAGTTGTTCACAAAACTGAGTGATGTCTCTCTGAGTCTCTCCGATTATTTTGGAGCTAACACGTACAATCTTCTGTAAACTGTTCTTGTTTTTAACACTCAGGTTAAAATACTAGCAGATGAACGAAGAACAAAGAACACACTCAATAAAAGGCTTGTAAAACAGGTTTAAAATTGTTTTATCAACACAGAATGAGTTTAATTTTCTAAGAAAGTACAGGCGCTGCTGACATTTCTTGACGATTACTTCAGTATTGTCATCCCATCTAAGTTTGTTATCAAATACTGTACCTAAGTATTTGTATTTGGTAACAATTTCAACCTTTTGATCATGAATGGTGGTTTTTCGAGCACTTTGATTGTGTTTTCTGAAATCTATTACCAACTCCTTTATCTTACATACATTAAACTTTCGATAGGAGTTATCACACCACTTAAAAAAATGTCGTAGTACCGGGCTATGATCTTGTTGGGAACCAAATAGAAGTGAAATTAAGGCACTGTCTTCAGCAAATTTAACTAAAAACCTGTCTGCGTGAGCACTTCTACAGCTGTCAGTGTACAAGATGTATAGGAGGGTGGGAGATAACAACCCTGGGACGAGCCCGTATGTGTCAATCTCATGTCAGAAAATTTCCCTTTCACAAAAACAGACTGAGGACGACACGACAAAAAATCAACAATTCAGGCAACAAGCTGGTTTCCAAGATTACAAGCAGAAATGAGTTTATGGGCTAAGCTATGAGGCTGCATCAAATTAAAAGCCGATGTGAAATCGGCAAAGAGAATCTTGGCATGTGCAGTTGGCTTCTCAAGGTGAGTATACACTTTGTCCAGAATGAATAACTTCGCATCTTCAACACCCCTTCCAGCCCGATACGCAAACTGGAGTGGGTCTAATTGGCTCTCAGTGATGAGCAGGATCAGTGACTTTACTAGTTTTTCCAGTGTTTTCATAACAAGGGATGTTAGAGCAACTGGTCCGAAGTCGTTTAATTGTTTTGGGTTGTTTGTCTTAGGAATGGGGATGACAGTAGAAGTTTTCCAAACAGTGGGAATACTAGCAGAGTCTAAAGAGGTCTGAAAGAGATGTTGAAAGACGCCACTGAGCTGATATGCACAAAACTTCAGAGTTCTGCCAGTGTATCGCATCAGTTGATATAGTGTGGCAGAAAGTGTGAGGTGGGAGGTTGGCCCAAACACAGGTGCACTATTGAAGGTTGGCCTCAAAAACAGGTATGAGGTGGGATGTAGGACGTTGAGACCCCTGCCACACTACACACTCAGTTATGACTATTTATAAGCATATAAAAACATTGGAAATAGTTGAAAATAAATGTGGACTCTATTGACGCAAATCATATAATAAAATCAGTAAACAATAAACATTCTACAAACAATATTGTGTGTTTTCGGTCCAACTAGTGTCGCGGAGTGAGCGATAATATAAGCCGATGGCGATAGCGGCAGAAGACGCTGAAGCAAAATGGCATTACTTGGAAAGGTACACCAGGCTAAGTGATACTCTAAACCTTGCTCCGACAAACTATCGGGTGTGAAGAAATGGGGGGATGCGTATCATACATGGTAATATAGACATTCTGTCAGATTTGAACAAAAAGTCAGTGTGCGTATTATACTTGGGGGCGTATTATACTTGGGGGCGTATTATACTTGGGAATGTAATATTCTTGGAGGCGTATTATATTTGGGAGCGTATTATACACATACAATTACCGTACACTTTGTGTTTGTTTTGTTTTTCAAGATAACTGTCAAACCAGACACAAGGTGTACAACCAATGTTAGGTGAGATATTTGGCAAATAATAAAATGTAAACATTTATTCGTTGGTTCGATTTACTCTTTTGTCTTTCCCTGCTATGATATGGTACATTTTAACTTTGTTTCAAGCTACTATGCTACTAAGTAGTTATTATATTACCAACTAAATTCCGCAATCCGAAACGAATGTAAAACATTAATTATACACATCAGTATAGTGTCGACGTGACTGAATCCGTGTAGTGGTGCCCTCTGTGAGAAACAATCAAACCATGCTTTTTAATCATGTTCGTTGAGCTCACGAAGGCACTTGATTCGGATAAACGAGACTGATGATGACGATATGTAGCCATAGCCTCAGTTCGCCGTTAGCGTCTAACTGAGGCTATGAATACACATCAAGCGAGACTACGTTCACCAATATTATTTGGCTGTTGGCTCTCCATAGGTATACTTGTGGCGCCATCTAGTGATCACAGTTTAACATCAATTACAGCATTCATGTTTTCATATATGTATGTATGTATCTGTCTCTGTCTCTGCATCTGTATGTGTCTGTGTCCGTCCGTCCGTCCGTCCGTCCGTCCCTCACTCACTAACTCACTCCCGCCCTTCCTCCCTCCTTCCCTCTCTCCCCCTCCCTCCTTCCCTCCCTCATTTTGTCACCATGTAGCAAGACAATGTCGCGTAAATTGACCTCTTTGCTAGAATATATCGCAAAGCCAGCTTGGTACGTTTTGCCACCAGGCAGCACGATTACATGTAGAAAGTGGCGTGTCTGCACAGATCTGAAAAATGCACCCGCAATTTGGTGTGATTCAATTGTGAAAATATTCCTATTTGAATTGAAAGGTAATCGTAGGTTTTTTACCTTGCGAAGAAACAGACTCCAAGGTCACGTAATTTGATCACTGTGCTAGACAATATCGCAAACCCAGCTTCATACGTCTTGTCACCAGGCGGCACCACTGGTTTTAGGAAGTATCTTGTTTGCTCCTAAAAATGCATATTTTCGTATTACATGTCAAATGTCAAAAACATGTCTAACTGAATCCTCCGCAAATCGTAGAGTTTTAACGTTGCAATGAAACAGACTTCAAGTTCGCTTAAATTGACCTCTGTGCTAGAAAATATAGCAAAGCCACTTTGGCACGTTTTGCCACCAGGTGGCAGGACTGCGTGAAGGAAGTGCCCTGTCTGTTCCTACAAAAATGCATTTTTTCTTAATTATTACAAATCAAATATCAACAAACATGTATATTTGAATCCTCAACCAATCGTAGAGTTTTGACGTTGCGATGAAACATACTTTAATGTCACGAAAAATATCCACTGTGCTACAAAATATCGCATAGCCAGCTTGGTAAGTCTTGCCACAAACCGGCATGATTGCGTGTAGAAAGCGGTGTGTCTGCACAGATCTGAAAAATGCATTTGTATTTTTGTATGATTGAAGTGTGAATATGTTCCTATCAAATCGAAAGACAATGGTAGATTTTTTAGGCTGCGATGAAACAGACTTTAAGGTCGCGTAATATATCCACTCTTCTAGAAAATGTCACAAAGCCAGCATGGTATGTCTTGCCACCAGGCGGCACGACTGCATGTAGAAAGTGGCGTGTCTGCACACACCTGAAATATGCACATGTATTGCTGTGATTGAAGTGTGAATATGCTCCTATCGAATCGATAGGCGATCGTAGATTTTTGAGGTTGCGATTAAACAGAATTTAAGGTCACGTAATATATCTACTGTGCTAGAAAATGTCACAAAGCCAGCTTGGTATGCGTTGCCACCAGGCGGCACGAATGCGTGTAGGAAATGACCTGTTTGCTCTTAAAAATGCATATTTTCGTATTACATGTCAAATGTCAACAAACATGTCTACTTGAATCCTACGTTAATCGTAAAGTTTTGACGTTGCGATGAAACAGATTACAATGTCGCGTAAATTGATCTCTTTGCTAGAAAACACCGCAAAGCCAGCTCGGTACGTCTTGCCACCAAGCTGCACGACTGCATGTAGAACATGGCGTGCCTGCACATATCTGAAAAATGCACATGCATTTTTGAGTGATTCAATTGTGAAAATATTCCTATTGGAATCGAAAGGTAATCGTAGATTTTTGACCTTGCGATGAAACAAGGTCACTCCATACATGTACAAACAGAAATGCTGGGGTACTCGATCCCCCAGCCAAACATGATAAATGAAAAAAGTGGGCTAACCACCCAACATTCATGAACAAGTCATATTGAAAATTATGGTAACACAACACACAATGTATAAAGGTGTTACGTATCTAGACATTAGTCAACCAATAACTACTAACACATCAGTCCGAGAGGTAGGGCCAATCAGCCACACAAATGTACTCGTAAAAAGTACCCGCACTAAAAACCCTGTGTACACAACTGAACACTCAGTGGAGGGAAAAGCGTTAATGCAAAACCTCGTGTACCAAACTCTAACAGGGAAAAGCGTCAAAAAATTCAAAAACCTTGTGAACTACCTCTCTGTCTTCAGTGTTTCACAGCGTGTCTACACATAATGCACAACTTGATTTATTAGATAACAACTGGGTAATAACTGTTAACGCAATATTAGGGAGGGAGGGTGGGATTTTTCAAACGGAGCGGATTAAACCGAACAACAAAACTGATCTTGCAATAAAATCAACAAATTCAGAGACAACGATTAACCAGTAACAATAGATATTCGGAAATATTTGCAGCGCAAATGTCTCACAACGACACAAGCTGACATGGAAATCAAGAGAGGCTGGCTCTAGGTCATGTGGTTGGTGTATCCCTACGCGTGAGCGAGTAATTAGGCTAATACTCTCTCTACCATAAAAGGTCTAACCTCAAATCGTAGAGGCCGTCCTTGGTGTGTCATTTCCTCTTAACATAACACTCCCGCCCCCCCCTCCCAGAGTGGAGAGGGACAGCTGCTCTGCCAATGAAGTACACATATAAGAAAACATGAAACGACGTTGGTTAATACGGCTACTACAGCGACTTGCAATGTTACGGGTGTGGTTCGTTACAACCTAGCCGTCTTTCTCTGGCGTTTACGATGTCATCCAGTAACGTATATAGGGTTTTGCAAACCTTAATCACCCATTAGTCCACAATGATACCACGCAGTATCCCCACGAGCTAGCGCTAATGCTACTACTACCCGGACATGCACCATACCATAAAAGGTCTAACCTCAAATCGCTTTCAAATCTCGCATAAAATCCTTTATGCGCCGTTGTCACATAAATTCATATTTTCGTATTACATGTCAAATGTCAACAAACATGTCTAACTGAATCCTATGCAAATAATAGAGTTTTGACATTGCAAAGAAACAGACTTCAAGATAGCTTAAACTGACATCTGTGCTAGAAGATATCACAAAACCACTTTGGCACATTTTGCCACCAGGTGGCAGGACTGCGTGAAGGAAGTGCCCTGTCTTCTCCTACAAAATGCATTTTTTCTTATTACAAGTCAAATGTCATCACACATATCTATTTGGATCCTACGCTAATCTGAGAAACTTGATGTTGCGATGAGATAGACTAAAATGTCGCGTAACTTGACTTCTTTGCTAGAAAATATCGCAAAGCCAGCTTGGTACGTCTTGCCACAAGGCGGCACGACTGCATGTAAAAAGAGGCGTGTCTGCACACACATGAAATATGCACATGTATTTTGTGTGACTGAAGTGTGAAAATATTCCTATTTGAAGCGAAAGGCAATCATAGACTTTTTATGTTGCGATTAAACAGACGTCAAGGTCACGTAAATAGATCACTGTGCTAGAAAATAGAGCAAACCTAGCTTGATAGGTCTTGCCACCAGGCGGTACGACTGCTTGTAGGAAGTGTCCTGTTTGCTCCTAAAAGTGCATATTTTCATATTACATGTCAAATATCAACAAACATTTCTATTTAAATCCTATGCCAATAGTAGAATTTTTCAATTGCAATGAATCAGACTTCAAGTTCGCTTAAACTGACCTTTGTGCTAGAAAATGTCACAAAGCCAGATTGGTACGTTTTGCCACCAGGTGGCGGGACTATGTGAAAGAAGTGCCCTGTCGGCTCCTAAAAAATGCATATTTTCGTAAATAAATAAATAGTCTGTTTGGATAATTACATTAGTGTAAACGACAAACTGGTACATATTAGCAATTAGTGTGACCAAACAACCATTGTCGCTGTTATATAATGTTTCAGCATAACAATTTACAAGGGAAAACGATACTTAATTATGACTATACAAGCACAGTACTAGCTAGACTATTTAAAAATTCACTACACACAAAAGCGGGGTGTAAGTAATCCCCCCAAGCACAGTACTAGCTAGACTATTAAAAAATTAACTACACATAAAAACGGGGTGTAAGTAATCCCCCAACCCCTATACAATGTTCACCCTGTGTAATGTATTTTTGTGTGATAGAATTGTAAAAATGTTCCTATTTGAATCGAAAGGTAATCGTAATTTTTTTATGTTGCGATGAAACTTCAAGGTCATGTAATTTGTTCACTGTGCTAGAAAATGTCGCAAACAAAGCTTGGTAAGTCTTGGCAACATGCGGCAAGACTGCGTGCAGAAAGTGTCCTGATTGATCCTAAATAATGCATATTTTAGTATTACATATCAAATGTCAACAACCATGTTATTTGAATCATCCGCCAATCGTAGAGTTTTGACGTTGCAATGAAAGAGACTTTAATGCCGCGAAAAATATCCATGCGCTAGAAAATATCGCATATCGTTTTGATGTTGAGATTAAACAGACTTCAAGGTCGGGTAAAATAACCACTGTGCTAGAAAATATCGCAAAGCCAGTTTGGTATGTCTTGCCACCAGTCGGCACGACTGCATGTAGAAAGTGGCGGGTCTTCACAGATCTGAAAAATGCACATGTACTTTTGTGTGATTGAAGTTTGAACGTTTTCCTATTTGAATCCCCCGCCAATCATAGAGTTTTGACGATCCGATGAAACAGACTTCAAAGTCGCATAACTTGACATCTGTGCTAGAAAATGTCGCAAAGCCAGCTTGGTACATTTTGCCACCAGGTGGCAGGACTTCGTGAAGGAAGTGCCCTGTCTTCTCCTACAAAATGCATGTTGTCGTATTACAAGTCAAATGTTATCAAACATGTCTATTTGGATCCTATGCCAATCTTAGACATTTGACGTTGCGATGAAACAGACTTCAATTTCGCTTAAATTGACCTGTGTGCAAGAAAATATCACAAATCCTCTTTGGCACGTTTTATCACCAGGTGGCAGGACTGTGTGAAGGAAGTGCCCTGTCTCTTCCTAAAAAAATGCATGTTTTCGTAATTATTACAAGTCAAATATCAACAAACATGTATATTTGAATCCTCAGCCAATCGTAGAGTTTAGACGTTGCGATGAAAGAGACTTTAAGGTCGCGAAAAATATCCTCTGTGCTACAAAATATCGCAAAGCCAGCTTGGTATGTTTTGCCACAAGGAGGTATGATTGCGTGTAGAAAGTGGCGTGTCTGCACAGATCGGAAAATATTGCACATGTATTTTTGTGTGATTGAAGTGTGAATATGTTCCTATCAAATCGAAAGGAAATCGTAGGTTAGGTAGGTTGCCATGAAACAGACTTCAAGGTCACGTAACTTGATCACTGTGCTAGAAAATATCGCAAACATCGCTTGGTACATTTTAATTGCCACAGGCGGCACGACTGCGTGTAGGAAGTGTCCTGTTCGCTCCTAAAAATGCACATTTTTGTATTACATGTCAAATGTCAACAAACATGTCTATTGGAATCCTACGCCAATCGTATAGTTTTGATATTGCAATGAAACAGATTTCTAGTTCGCGTAAACTGACCTCTGTGCTAGAAAATTTCAAAAAGCCAGCTTGGTACATTTTGCCACCAGGTGGCAGGACTGCTTGGAGGAAGTGCCCTGTCTTCTCCTACAAAAATGCATATTTATATCATGCTGAGTCTTAATGGCAGAACCCTGAGCTCATTTGCTAATTGAAACCTCAAAGAGTAATTGTTGGTAAAGGTCATTTACTAAGTGTACCAACATAGAATAACACCTTTATATCGATGACATAGCTTAATCGCTAACACATGGTCATCGAAAAACACAGATAGTAAATGACAAATTAAAAATAGCAAAGGTGGGGACAGTTACTTGTCCCATCAGGCCTCCAGTAATAGAAGCCCCCACCCCACCCCAGGGCTCTGCCAATACATAGGCTACTCTATGAAATTTACCTCAATAAAACATACGCCACAGCATTTAATAACATTTAATAAGTGGTTGAATATATTGTACCAAACAGGCCCCGAACAATTATTGCATGCTACATCTGTATTCAACACAACAGCAAATAAATGACAACTTCATTATTAACGATCTCGGAAATAAAATATGCACGTGCTGCATATAAAGGAGGCCAGCCACGCTGCAACCACCCACAGAGCTTGGACATGGCATTAGTTAGTTGTAATAATGAACAAGATGCCACATCAGTGTGCACTAAGCATGCCATATTGGCAAGAAACAAAAATTACAATGCTTAAAATGAATGCCAGCCATGCAGCATCATCCACCCCAGACAAAACAATGCAAATTCACTTTAAAATGTGACATATTAGGGACTGTTCACTCGTTGTATGGGTATATGAATAAAACGTTGAAAAGCTAGCTTGAACTAGTGTCAGGGTGAGACCGGTCGTGCTCCAGAGGACTGGAGAAAGCATGCCACATTGGCAAGAAACAAGCATCACAATGCAAAGAATGAATGCCAGCCATGCTGCATCATCCACTCCACACAAAACTGTGGCACATCAGGGACTGTTCATTCATAACATGAGTATACGAATATAACGTTTAAAGGCTATAGATTTCCACCTGCCCATTGACTGGATTTGCGCCTCACTCATTCCCATATAAGCTGGTGTGGTAGCTGCACCTATTCTGATAATGTGGGCTTTATATTTACTGGGATCCAAACCTGCCCACTGTAAAGCTTTGATCAGATATTGGCAAAAGAAATTCCTACATATCGGGGATGCATTTGCAAATGCAAACAGTGGGCCCTTAGCCGGGCCACGCAGCTTTACAAATTGTGAAAGTTAATGCACTGGACAGTATCTATCTTTTGTTGGTAAAATCGATAAGGTAACTGGGCGTCCAGAAATGTTGTGCTTGAATTGCGACATGACTAACAAAATACCTGTATCAGAAATGGACACATCTCCTAACTGTACCACAGAGTCACATTTGTTACGAGAATGCAGAGTTATTTCACCTATTCGGAGAAATGCATGAAATGCCAACAAAAACATACTTTGTAGCATATGGCGCAAATAGGCAGAGGAGACAATAAAGAGGGTTGAATCGACTGCAAGACTAATCGGAAGACGAGTATCTGGTTTAACCGACAGTTTCTGAGCTCCTGCTAATAACTTCTTGATTATAAAATGCTGGGCCGGATCAGGCATACCAGCTAGTTTGTGAACGTATGACAGGGCAGACATGTATGCCAACAATGTTGTCGGAGCATAGTACTTAGTGTTTAACTGTGCTGTAAAGGCAGCTAGAACACCAGTCGGTGCAGGAAAAATAGGGCTAGTTGGAAAATTAGCCTTACTGAAGTCTGCATAAGACGCTACAGCTCTTCTATAGGCTTTCTTAGTGCCCTCTGATAAAGCTCCATTAAGAAGTCGTACCATTACTGGTGCCAGGGCTGGAGTGCTGCAGGAAGTTGGGCTGGCTGTGCTTGGAGCCATGGTGCCGTCTGCCGTGCTATTCCCTCCTGAAACCGTGACAGTTTATCGGCAATGATATTAGTCTTCATTGGTATATGTTTGGCCTTAAAATACACATTAAATTTCATGGAGGCCACGACCAACCTTCTGATCTGATCACTTCTACCACTGCTTGATTATAAGTAAGGAATAAGACTGAATGGATATACCTCCCCCATAACTCCAATGCTGCTACAATAAGATACAATTCCAGCACTGCAACGTTGTAATCATGGCAAATAGTAGGAAATACACCATTAAAACATCGTGAACCGAACACTGCGGCAAATACCTGAGTAGATGCAGCATCTGTGTACAGCTTAATGGATTCTGAAGAAATCCATTTACTGTCGATAAGCATTGTCACGCCTTTGTAAGAAGATAGAAAGCAATGCCATGCCGCAAAGTCGGCACGTGCTTCACTGTTCAACCTGACATGATGGCTAGGTTTAGAAATACCAATGGTCAGATCAATGAGGCGGCGAAGAAAAGCTCTCCCAGGTGATATTACTCTGCAGGCAACATTTAGCAGACCAATGGTAGATTGCAGTTGCCGCAATGAAATAGAGCGACATTTACGCATGTCCTCAATGGCTGACTGCATCTTCTTTACCTTATCACCAGGAAGACGCGCCTCCCATTTGATAGTGTCAAGCTCAATGTCATGTACAGTAATGCGTGTAGACGGCAGACATGTTTTCTGATGTTTTATAGGAATTGATAGTTCCTCAGCAAGGGCAATGAATTTGTTGAGATCAGAAACGACACGATTCGGCACAGCCCATGGGCAGACATCTGCATAGTAAAATTGTGACTCCCTGGTGAAACCAAATAGATGATAGCACGATGGGTGAATGTGGATGATACGAAATGCCTCCTCAATGTCAGTCTTACCGATTAATGCTCCCCAACCGAAGTGACTAAGCAGGGAAATAACATGGTCTAAAGTCCCATGGTCAATTCCTTTGGAATATATTCATTAACAGATGATTAATAATCATGAAATGGTGGTGAAACGAAAGGACCAGCTATGCGTCCCATTTGAAGTTCTTTCGACAGCTTCCTTTCTACTATGTCTTTATGATGTAATATTAATGGGTGGTTAAAACCGTCAAGAAGAAAAGCTGCTTATGTTTGATCATAGCCGATCAGTGCTTGTTGTAACGCATCAGGGTTTATTGGGGTTGGGAGCGTTACGTTGGCGACAAGAACTGACAGGATGGGCGCTTGGCACTTTGAACACACATGCTTGAAACGGCAGAGGCTGGGAGTGACGGGTTGGTTTGTTGGGAATAGTGGCTGGAACACGACCTATCCCCACCTGGATTGGTCTAGTGTACATACACCGGAAGAATAAGTCCCACCTATGCTGGTCCCAAGGGAAGTTCGTAGGGTTAGAATCAATGTATCATTAAAATTGCATAACTTTTTTTGCATATATTTTAATAATTTTGTCAGGAGTTGCAAGCACATTAAGAAGGGTCATAAATATGCATAATCCAGTCATGTATCGTTAAGAGTAACTCAGTTAATGCAATTAATAAGTCAATATTGGCTAATTAGTGCGTGAAGTCAACTGACCGACACATGTCCATAACTTACATGATTATTAAGAAATTTGTATAAGTTGTTCAGGGTTTGCAAACTCATTAACCAGGGTCATAAATATACATCACACACTCATTTCATAACTCAATTGATGCAATTAATAATTCAATATTGGCTAATTAATGCGCAAACTCAACAGGCCTACACCTTTTTATAAAAGGCCATGTATTCCATGATTATAAAGATATTTTGATAACTTGTTCAGGGTTAACAAACTCATCAACCGGGGCTATAAATACATATCACACATTCATTTCATAACTAAACTGATGCAATTAATAAGTCAATATTGGCTAATTAATAGAGATTAATTAATTAATATAATGCTAAATGTTTTTTTGTGTAAAAAAAAATTCCATTGCATAAATATAACATAATTTATTATATATCCTGACATTTTGTAATTTTCTGCATGTATGGTTTACTGCAGGTTCAGTACAGCAATTAATTAATTATTAACTAGTGATTTAGAATATCTGTTGCGCAGTTTTTTTTCAATCATTGAAAAATTACATAATAATTTCATTATTCTACTAACTTAACACACACAAGTTTAATCAATATTAATAAATCTTTTATTTTAGACAAAAGAATACATGCAATGTTCATTATGTAAATATATTACTTGATATTATAGTATATAGATATACAAAATTAAAAACATATATAAAAATGTACCATTACTAATAATAATCATTAATAAAATTTGTTTTGCAAAACAAATATCAAACAAATATATTGGCTATGTATTATTTGTAATGAATTAAAATCATAGAAATGTAAATAAGTCATGATTTTGGCTAAATCGATCTCGCTCTCCAACTCCATGGATCAAAATCGGTTGAAATTTCACAAACTAGAGAAACTCAAAAACACCCATGTGCATTCGCGTAGCGGGAAATCATTTCGTACACAGGCTAAGACCTCTAGAAGAAGTGACGAACATATGGATGGAGTCATAAATAGCTTTGTCTGCTAAACTTACACCCGAAATACACCTATGTCGTCTAATCGCTGTATTTCACCTTAATTTTGGTTCAATTTTAATAAAAACAGACGAATATGAAAAGGAACTTACTATTGTCTAATCTGTAAGTCACAGAAAGGAACGGAAACAGCCGACAATACAGGGTGTAAAACAAAATGAGAGCTGAAAATCGGCGCAGATAAACTGACGCGATTTTTCAGCACGCCGCGCGAGCCGCTTAGCGGATTTTGTTGAAGTGCCTACTGTGTTCTCTCTATTCTGCTAATCGCAACGTTTATTAATGAAACGAAACGTAAAGATGCGTCCAACCAACCATTTTTGAGAACAATTGTCCTTTCTTGGTCGTACCTCATTATCATAATGATTATGGCATTTGTAGGTTCGAAGGCGCCAGTAGCTTGTGTGAAATTGCTTTTCGTGTGCGCGTAAAATCCACTGAATGTACATGAGTCGTTATGATAGTACGTTGTTGCAATAGTCCCAATTGCAATGGCACTGTTCCGGGAGATAACACAAGACAATAAGGAAATATATGCAACCCTAATTTACTAGAAATTTAATAAATACAAAAATGGCGATTTACGGGAAACAGGCAAATCAGTGGCGCCATCACGCATACGAGATCTACATATTTGTCAGTTACATGACAATTCCGTCAGGCGTCGGTAGCCGTTTTCGTCATCTTCGCACGCGCGCTCGAAGATGACGCGAACATTTTACTTCAAAAAAGGATATTACTATAATATAGTAAATATTGAAAAGTAGTGTTTGTCTGCTTGTATGTTTTTTATTATTACTAAGACAGCCTAGATATTGTAGTGCCTGTACCATGTTTGTAGAGAACCGAGTATCCAATAGTAAAGCTGCAATTAGAAATATTGTGTGCGTACGTGGGGCGTGCGTATCTACACACACACACACACACACACACACACACACACACACACACACACACACACACACACACACACACACACACACACACACACACACACACACACACACA